>JAPPVO010000017.1:52509623-52565639 GCA_030407325.1 Camellia japonica
TGTTTGCTCCACTATACATGCCCCTATCCAAAGCTTTAGGGGTTTTTGATCAAGAAAGGGCATCTGAAGCCCCTGGAGCCGCAGCCACTACCAAAGAACCCCTCTCTCACACAACCCAGCGGACTATTGTGCCTTCCATCAGCGAGCTGGCCATGACACTGACATGTGCTTTCGTCTTCGCCACGAAATACAAGATCTGATCGACAACAGAGTCATCCCCGCACCGGGTCCCGCAAAGTCTATCGGCACTTGATCAGTGAACTTGTGGGAGATAACGTAATGTGATCAAGAGATGAACTACTGCGGGCAGCGCTCAGTTTACTCCAGATATGGTGGGTGGCATGCACTGTTTTGAGCATTTGCGAACGCTAGTTTTTTTTTTTTTTTTGTACTTTCTGACTTGGGTATTGGGTCAGTCTGGTCGTTTTGTATTGTGTCAGTCTCTTCATACTGAGTCAGTTGGATCTGTCTTGTTGTATCGAGTCAGTCCTGTTTTGTCAGAGTCGGGTGATTTCGGGGGTGTTACCTCGGACATCACTTGCTTGCTTTGCGTCTGTCTTTTCATTTTGTTTTGAGTCTGTTTCTCTGCCAGGGAGCTAGTTGTGCCAACAGATTTTGAATGAAACAGCATTGATTTTCACACTCTTGTGCTTTGCTTCTACCATGTGCCAGTTGTGCCAAAATTTCTAAATGAGGTGACAGTATTTGACTAAGAACTCTGTCTTTTCTGTGCCTTGAAATCATTGTAATGACCTGAGTTTTTCAAAACTTTTTGAACACTACAGTTGAAACGAAGAGGAAGGAATTCCTCGGGATTTGTAAAACTTTGATCAATTGAGAGAAGAGAGGCGTGCTAAGCCTTAATGAATGAAATCATGCTTGTTAGTGTGAGTACTGAGAAGGACCCTGGCTTTGATCCAGATTGGTCCTACACTGTCTTCAGCGCGAGCGATTTGTCGCTTTCTTAAAAACTTTCAAAAAATGTTTTGCGCGGTCCTGCAAGACATGTGTGGAATCGCTCTTGAGATTGTGCAGCTTAGGATCGCTCTCAGCCTTGAGACTCGACCCCCTTTTTTTCGAACCTTGGACTCAATTCAGAATGTTCAACGGTTACCTACAATGTGAGGCCTGTGTGGCCAGATTCAAAGCAGCCCTCGAACAAGAGGCAAGAAAGTCAAATCAAGAAGATCAGATGTCGTCAAGAGAGGCTTGCAAGCTAGATCAGAAGCCCCCCTCAACTAGGGCAAAGATGTCAGATGTGCCGAAGAGCCGAAGATGAGTTCTCTTCGAATCAACAGCCACCTCCTGGATACGGATGGCATCAAAACCCTAAAACCATTGGCATGGACTTGCTACACTTTTACCCTTTGAGAGGCTCGCTGGGCCGAAAACCCGGAAGGGCGACCCAGGCAAAAGTTAGAGCAAGCAAAAAAATACATACAAAAGGAAAGAAAAAAAAAACAAAAAAAGAAGAAACAAAGGAAGAAGAAAAGAAAGAAAAGAAAAAGAAGCTCGCAAGGTCGAAAACCCGCATCGGCGCCTTGGAAAAGTTAGAGCCTAAAGAAAAAATAGAAAAAATGAAAAGAAAGAAAAGAAAAGAACAAAGCTCGCAAGGTCGAAAACCTGCAACAGGCGCCTTGGCAAAAGTTAGAGCCTAAAAAGGAGAGGTTAATACCCGAGTGTACCTTAACCCCGAACTACGTAAGGCTTGATTCCCATCTTTGGGATACGTAGGCAACTTCATTCTGAAGTCCAGCCGTAAACAATTCAAATTCGAGTTATGTCCATGAATGGTTTTGATCATCTTTGCCTTCTCTGTATCTGAGAGTTCTGTTGTGTCGTCACTCTGAAGGACTGACTACAATACGCTGCGGTGCCATTTCAGACAAGGGGCAACTTTCCGTTGCCATTTAATGCACTGTGGTCCATTCAAACAAGGGGCAACTTTCCGTTGCATGCAGTGTCCTTTAGACAAGGGGCAATTTTCCTTTGCTTATGGATCCGAGGTTGCGCTTCTCAAGAGTAGGTTCCATGCTTGTTGAGCATTGGCCGTTTGCAAAAAAATAGTTTTTGAGAATTTTTACTGAGGTTGACTAATTCTCTCGAAAATTATTCCATCTTTTCTAAAACTGGACCATTTCTTGGACCCAAAAAAAGGAAAATTTTCAGTGCTCATAGCCTGACTTACATGATTTTAAATCAGAAAATCGAACAAGCATGTTAATCTAACTTTCATGTTGGTCAAAATTGTTTTAAAACCAAAAAAAAATGGTCAAAATGATGAACTAAGGGCACAGTTGAGTCAGGTGTTCTGTCTTTTTCCCATCATCAACATACTTGCCAAGAAGGGCACTCTACCTGCCAGAAGAGGGCACAACTGAAGTCAACAGCAAAGGGCAGAAAGCTCTCTCATCCTCCGAGCAACGAGGTATCAAGCCAAGTGCGAAGCACGAACTGGAATGGATCAGGATGTTCCACTTCCTCATCTGGACAGATCTAACCACGTCCAAACTCCCCAGCAGCGCATCATCAACCGATGTCAGCTGCAGATTTGCTACACACCCCAGTTGTGGCGCAACCCCTCTGTGGGAAAGTTCACTGTTGTGTGCAGAAAAAAAAATCTAGCGGAATGCTAGGGGCAAAAGCCCGCAACTTCTTGTCTACCCATCAACCACCCAGGGGAGGGATAAAAAATGAGAGAGTGAAGAATAGAGAGATGTGCGTTGAGAGAAAAAGTGAGAAAAGGGCTTTTTCAGAAAACTAGAGATTGAGTGCCAAGTGATGTGAGAATCACAAATGAGAAAGGGTGGGAAATAATACCCGTTGAAACAGGCTCCCTGTGCGCATTTGAGTCTTTGTTGCTTTTGTTTGTCTCGATTCTTGTTTTGAGTCGTTTCGAGAGTGTCAATAGATGTGTTTAGTTGTTTACCTTTATTTTCCATTGTTGGGTCGTCTTTGCTGTGTTCAGTTGTAGGCTCAATACCTGGTCGAGAACTCTTTTCTCAATTTCAAAATGATTTGTTGTGTGCTCAGAGTGCTGTGCCATTCTCCACATTTGTGCAAAAAGGAATTGTTCTTTCGAAAGCTGCAGGGTTCACCCCCGACAAGTGTGAACAGTAAAACAAGGACCTATCTGAAGCCATGTGGGTTCCAGACTGCAAAGCAAAAGAAAAGAGGGAAAATTGAAGCATCTGAGAGTGTTTCACCTTCAGTGGATTCTGAGATTGTATTCCGGATGTACCTCTTCAAACCTTGTCAGTATTCCGAAGAATGAGCGTGCCTCTATTCCAAGTGTAAGCCTGCTTCAAGTTAGAATGGCAATTAAAGCAGCAACAGATATTATCTCTCTCTAATATGAACAGGGTGTGCCCGTTCTTGAGATGAATCGTGACCCCTCCAAGAGGTAAATCGGAGGTTGCGTTTGGAGTTTGGTCTCCTTAAGGCTTGCAATCCCTTATTCGGCATTTTGTTTCAAATATGCATTGTGATGCACGTTCCAACTGCATTGTTATGCACCTTTTTCACTTGCATTGTTATGCACATCTATCTAGCATTGTTATGCTCATTCGTTGCATTGATATGCACATCTATCTCGCATTGTTATGCACCTTTTTCACCTGCATTGTTATGCACACTCTACCTGCATTGTTATGCATTTTTTTCACTTGCATTGTCATGCACATCCACTAGCATTGTTATGCTCACTCGTTGCGTTGTTATGCACATCTATCTAGCATTGTTATGCTCATTCGTTGCATTGATATGCACCTTTTTCACTTGCATTGTTATGCACATCTACCTGCATGGTTATGCACCTTTTTACTTACATTGATGATCTTTTCCTCTCTTGCATGTGATATGCTGAGAAATCTACCTTTCTTCTCTTGCGTGTGATACGCTGAGAGATGATCTTTTCCTCTCTTGCATGTGATATGCTGAGAGATCTACCTTTTCTTCTCTTGCGTGTGATACGCTGAGAGATGATCTTTTCCTCTCTTGCATGTGATATGCTGAGAGATCTACCTTTTCCTCTCTTGCGTGTGATACGCTGAGAGATGATCTCTTCCTCTCTTGCGTGTGATACGCTGAGAAATCTACCTTTCTTCTCTTGCGTGTGATACACTGAGAAATCTATCTTTTCCTCTCTTGCATGTGATATGCTGAGAGATGATCTTTTCCTCTCTTGCATGTGATATGCTAAGAGGTCTGCCTTTCTTCTCTTGCGTGTGATACGCTGAGAAATCTACCTTTTCCTCTCTTGCGTGTGATACGCTGAGAGATGATCTTTTCCTCTCTTGCATGTGATATGCTGAGAGATCTACCTTTCTTCTCTTGCGTGTGATACGCTGAGAAATCTATCTTTTCTTCTCTTGCGTGTGATACGCTAAGAAATCTATCTTTTCTTCTCTTGCGTGTGATACGCTGAGAAATCTATCTTTTCCTCTCTTGCATGTGATATGCTGAGAGGTCTACCTTTCTTCTCTTGCGTGTGATACGTTGAGAAATCTATCTTTTCCTCTCTTGCATGTGATATGCTGAGAGATCTACCTTTCTTCTCTTGCGTGTGATACGCTGAGAAATCTATCTTTTCTTCTCTTGCGTGTGATACGCTGAGAAATCTATCTTTTCCTCTTTTGCATGTGATATGCTGAGAGGTCTACCTTTCTTCTCTTGCGTGTGATACGTTGAGAAATCTATCTTTTCCTCTCTTGCATGTGATATGCTGAGAGGTTACCTTTCCTCTCTTGCATGTGATATGCTAAGAGGTCTACCTTTCTTCTCTTACGTGTGATACGCTGAGAAAGTTACCTTTCCTCTCTTGCGTGTGATACGCTGAAAGGTTTACCTTCTTCCCCTCCTGTGTGTGATACGAGGAGAGATGTTATGTGTTAGACTCCGGGTACTCTCGGTAGTCACTTTTAGCCTTCTCCGCGCAAGACGCCGTGAGAATTGCATAATTTTCTTACATCCTTTCTGCATGAGATGTAGGTTGGTTCACGTTTACTTGCTTGCATAGCATTCGCTTAAATGTTGCATTTATTTTGCATAATTGCTTCATCACAGCATCCTTTGCATGATCATAAGTTATGCACTTGCATTGTGCATCATTTTGCATCTTGCCCCTGAACTACGCTGGTTTGATTCCTTGCAAAGGGATACGTAGGCAGCCTGCGGGCACAACCATTTAATCTATCTATAGTTTGTTTGTTTGTCCAAGTCTTCGGCCTTATCAAAAATGGGTCGTCTCTGGGCTTTGACATTCACTCCTCCCGTCATTGTTATTACTTTCGAGTTTCTGTCAAAGAGGGGCAACTGTAGACACCCCATTTTTGACCGCCCTCAAGACTTGGGCATTACTGATGGTTTGCTCGGTGTTGAGAGATGTGCAGGCCAAGATTCAATTCCTTCGGCAAGGAGAGAGGCAAACCCTTCAAAACACTTTGTTTAGGGGTTTGGAGTTGAAGAAAAGAGGAGAGGAGGGGAGAAAATAGGTTGGAGAAGAAGTTCGCCATGAATCCGGGTAGAAGAAAGTCGAGTGGCCCTCGCTGAATCAGGCTTATTCAATTGCATACTTGGAGTTAAGCTATGAGTCCATAACCATTGGAAAGAAGACTTCCGGGGCTTCACTTTGTACTCAAGAATCTCCCAAAGCCAAGTCCGGGTGGAGGAGATATGATTGATTGAAGCAGGGTATCATCCCGGTTGGATCGAGTCTGCGCGGCTTCACGGAAAAGGGCATAACTTTTTGCACAGGAGGAATTTTGATGCAAGGTTTGTGCCATTGGAAAGCTAACTTCCGGGGCTTCGATTTGCATACCCACCGGCCTTTTTTTGACCAAGGAATCACCTATCGGCACTCTATTTATCCGACCGGCAGAAAATAGTGCCGACCGGCACTTTATTTTGGCCGATGATCAAATGTTCTGGCCGACCTGACCCCTTTGACCCTCCCAAGCCTGGTACATGCCAGCTGTGACAGCTGGGATTCACAGAACCAGATCCACGTGCATCTATGTTGCTATTTTGTGACCCTTTTGCACCTTTGCACCCTTAAACCTTCTAGAAGGTTGATCCTTTTGCCCAAGCTTCTTGGAGAAGCTTGGACAGCTGTCTTGGCTTCTCTTTGCACCTCTTGCCCCTTTTCCTTTGCTTAGCCATTAAGTCTTGTGACTTAGTCTTGGCCTATATAAGCTCTTCTCTCTCTCCTTTGTCTAGGGTTAGAGATTCTTAAGCAAAAAACAGAGGATATACATATATTCTGATATAGATACATTATCCCACCTCCTCTCTATATCTATCCTATCCAAGCTTCCAAACACCTTGGTTCTTGTATCATTTGCTCTACAACACCTAGCACAACACATCCATCTTCCATTCCAGCATTTGGGAGGTCATTTGCAGAGGTTAGGAGCTCAGAAACTTGGACCAAGGGTGCTGGTTTGTTGGTCTACAAGGGTAAGCACACTTTTCCCCAAAACTAGCATTTTCTTGGTTCATATCTAAGCCATAGTTGCATGTATTTTTGAGCTTCGATGTAAACTACAAAGAGGCTTGTTTTGAGCCCTTCTTCAACATTGAAGAAGGGCTCAACCTTGTTTGGGACCCCCATGTATGACTTGCTTCAATACCCTCTTGGGTCCTTATTTTGTTGCATGTTTCTTTAGCCTACCATGCTTCCATTTTTGGGCCTTCGACAGGCCTGAAAAGTGGCTTATTTTTCCCCCCTCTACATGTTTCATGAAGAGTATTTGGCTGTTTGATGATAGCATCTAGCACCTATCTCTTTACCCCCCCTTGTATGCCATGATTCTTGCATAGTATATTTGGCTGGCGTATAATCTGTTTTTGAGCATGTAATACTGTAAGTAGGCTTATTTTGAGCCCTTCTTCAACATTGAAGAAGGGCTCAACCCTGTTTGGGACCCCTATCTTGCACTTGTTTCATAATCTCTTCTATTTACCGTAATTTTGCATGCTTTGTTAGCCTATCTTGCTTCTATTTTTGTGGCTGGTCATAAACTGGAAATGTGCTTGTTTTTCCATGTATAAGGTCTGTCCTAGGTTGTTTGGGTCAATCTTGGCATGCTTTGTATAGCCCCTTTGCATTGTAGCTTGTATGCTTCAAGTAGGTGCATGTGTAGGATGCATTGCCTCCATGATTTCAAGGGTTTGGAACCCTCTTACATGCTATTTCAGACCCTAATCCATGCTCACATATCATTTTTGTCATCTCTTTCATGCTTTAAGGGTGTGTCCTTTTATGCATTCAAGGGTGCCTTGTGCATGCTTGTGTGTTTAGAGCTTTTAGGATGCCGTGAGTGTGAGTTTTGGGTGTATTTTCACATGCTGAAAACCTGTTTTTGGTTGCTCGAGTCTTGCCATGATTGGTCTTGTCAAGTGTGGTTCAAAGCCTCATTACCTTGCTTCAAGCACTCGGCTATTTGCATGCTTTGTTTGGTCTTGTTTAGCTTGGTTTGGCACCATGTTTTGCATGATTTCAGAGCTTTTCATGTATGCTAATAGTCCATGTTTGTGCCTCTTAGATGTGTTTAAGAGTTGCTTAATTATGCTTAAGTGTTGGTGCCTTAACTTATACATGTGTGCATGTGTGTTTGGCCCTCTTGACTTAGCATTTTGGCCACTGATTTTAGGACTATTTGAGTTGCCTAATTCATGTATAAGACCATCCTTCCATTGATTCGCATGCTTGTCTTGTATGCTTACTTGCATGATTGCATTGTATTGCCATATTGCATACTAGTTGACATGTTTAGGACTTCATTGCATCGACATGCATGCTAAGCCTCTTGACCAAGTCATGATAGAGGTTTGAGCACCCTTGTTTGCTTGTTTGCATTACGTGCATTTGAAATCAAAGTTGCATTCTTAGTTCTTAGGGCCATCATGCATGGAAATGCGTGATTGGTGGTCCGGGAATCGAGGCACATGCCCCTTTGAGTCAATAACATGATAAGGGGTGTGTATAGTGCATAAATACCTTGAATCACATTACCATGCACGTTGTTGTCCTCTGCTGCTGTGGGTTGCAGGTTCTGCAGGTGTTAAGTGCCGGCCGGCACTATTTAGTGCCGACCGGCAGTCAATTTCCAGCCGATAACTTCATCTAGCGCCGGTGGCCTCCTTATTCAGCCGGTGGTGCTCTACCCCAGCCGGTGGTACTCCCCAGTGCCCTGAGAGGCACTCCTGGGACTTTGGCAATTTTCAGAGGAGGATAGCAGGGGAAACAGAGGCAATCCGTGCATGGCAGTGCGATTCCGAGCCAATTCCGAGCGCGCGCTGCATTTGAGCCCTCTTCCCGAGGCGTTTACTGCTTTAATTAACTTAGTTAATTTGTTAATTAATTTAGTTAATTTGTAATAATTAATTAGCTTGCGTAGTTAATTAATTTGTATTATTCTTTTGGTCCCTCCGAGCGAGGGCAAATTTGTAATAAGTGTGTGTGAGTGGGTGCATGTCTTCCAACCCCCATTTCTTTCTACCCTTTTATTTACCTGCTTATGATGGTAGATTAGGGCACATCTAAATTAGCATACCTTATGCAATGCATGCGTGCATTCATGCATTTGTTTACATACATCGGGCTCGGTACATCATACAAACTGCATCGTACTTTCAATTCCAAATTGAATACGTGATAGTTGTTTGCATTCATGTGCCATGCTTAGGATAGCCGAGCCTGTCTAGATCACATTCCGTATGCGATGCATTAGTCACTTAACTAACTAAGGTCTGTGCATGTTTTGCTAACTGGTTTCTTGTTTTGGCACGGAGTACGATGTAAGTTTTATGCTTTAGCATGTCGCATGCGTGTGAATGCTAACATGACAGTATGATTGCCATGTGGCTAAATGCTTATGTGATATTATTGTTTGAATGCCTGTG
This sequence comes from Camellia japonica, assembly GCA_030407325.1. NCBI lineage: Eukaryota > Viridiplantae > Streptophyta > Magnoliopsida > Ericales > Theaceae > Camellia > Camellia japonica. The sequence continues at coordinate 52,518,528 of JAPPVO010000017.1, forward strand.
GGTGAAGGTTAGACTGCCTGAGTTGGGAAAACTCATTAAAATCCGTATTTTAGCCTACTTACGAGTAGCAAAACCTAACACGTTTTTCGAGACAAAACGGATATGCAATGTTTATTTCCAAGTTAGGCAATCTAGTCTATACTTTTGTGTTGTGCGCATCACATAGTAATTCTAGGTTAATAACCGGAATAAGAACGCATAAAGTTTTCAAAAACGGATATCATGGTTAGTAGAGGCCGGTCTTCGGACCGGGCGAAAGGGGGTGCTCATAGCTGACCTTCCCCGATCGTACCCAAGCTCCCGAGCCAAGATATTTGGTGATGACGGACACGTGGCCTTCGGCACCGAGTCAGGGTTTCCTAAATTTCCCATTTTAAAATATTTAGGTGGCGACTCTGTAATCTGGCAAAGCAGTCCATGTTTGGCACTACTTTTCAAAAATCTGTTTTCAAAAACGATTTGCCGGATTTGGACTCTTTGGTTCAAGATTTAGAACCGCGACAAAACAAAAAGAAGAGTCCGAGCTGTAGCGCGAGGTCCCCCGCGGACGTGTTACAGATGGCATATGGACGTAACACTTGATAACATGCTGTTAAAACACGTATTCAAGAAAGCTTATTGAAATACGATGCAGTTTGAATGATGCGCCGAGCCCGGTGCATGCAATACAAATGAATGATGCAGGCATGCAAAACATAAGTATGCTAATTGAAACATGCCCTAAAACTAACCATTGAAAGCTGGTAAATAAAAGGGAGAAAGACGTGGGGTTGGAAGACATTCACACACACACATACACACACACACACACACACTTATTACAACATTTGCCCTCTCGCAGGAGGGTCCGAATGAAATAAAAGCTAACTAGTTATGCTAATTAAGCTACTTATTATTAACCAATTAATTAACTAATTCTAGCTAACTAATTACAACACAAATCGATTAGCTAAGTACATTAACTAATTAAGTACAAAACCGACGAACTAACTAGCTAAGCAAAGCAACTAAAAGGGGCCTCGGGGGGAGGGATGCATGGATGCTCGATTGCTTTTTCTCGAAATCCCGTCGCCTTGCCATCGATTGCCTCTGTTTGCGTTTGTTTTGATTCTGAACACCAAACCCATTCCTAGTCTGCTTCTGCTCTAGAACTAGAACAACTTTGAACCATCTTCAGGCTGGTGGACTGCCGGCCACTAGGGGAGGTTGTAGGCCACCTATCGGCCACTTAAGTAGGCTGTAGGCCACTTAAAGTGGCCGGTCGGCCACTTCCTCTGGGCGGTCAGCCAGTTGCTTCTGCACACTTCCATTTTGCGTCAAACAGAGTTCAACAAGGGCATAGCAAGGCATTTGCAGGGTATGTGTGTACAACCACCCTCCTTATCATTTCTCAAGCTCAAAGGAGTGCGGTACTCGACTCTTAGGCCACCAATCGAGCATCGCAATGCACGATGGCCGATAAGCCGAGTTTGTATAAGTTAATGAATGCACAAATAACACACAAGACTCGAGAGGCCTCCACCTTATCATGCACAATCAAGGGGGACGGCGACCAATAAATTAGGCACGTTTCATCACTTCAAGTATGAAACGCCCCTCGTTTCTTGTGTTTAGATTAACGTCCGATCCAAACACATGCAATTTAACATTCAAACAACATGCTTATCTATCAATGCTAGAGTGGCATGCACGAGGCTCTATCATAAAAGCAATGCATGCATGGCATGTTTAGAAGGTAAGGCATCAAAGCTAGTAAAGTATATTACACATGAGGCATGCACCATAATGCTCAAATGGTCAAACCACACATGGACAGACCTACATTATGCCAAAACAGTTGCGAAATCATGCTGGAAATTAAGCACCAAGAGCTACAACAACATGCTCATACATTGGCTCGCAAGCTAGGCATTAAACACAACTCTCGAAACATGATGGAGTGTAGCCAAAACAAGCTAGAATGGTAAGCCAAAACACTAAGCATGCAAGGCTAATGAATGGGATTACACTATAAGTACCAAGACCAAGCAAGAGATGACTCTACCAACCAAAATCAGAGTTGTAACATGGAAAAATAAGACCAAAATATGCTGAGATGGTAGCCCAAAAGCTTTAGCAAAGCATGCATACAAATTAGCCCATGATCAAGACATAATGCACAACTCTCCAAAAGCATTGAAAGAGTGAAACATGTGAGAGTATGACAGCGAAACATGCTCTGAAATCATATATCAAATGATGCCATATCATGCAAATAGCCCAAGCAAAGCATGTTAGTAGACTCAAAACACAAAGCTTGTGGAGGAGCTTTACACTATGGCTATGCAAAGCAAAGCATATGTGATCAAGACCACCCAAATCAGACCTAAAGCATGCTAAAACGGAGCCAAAAATGTGCTGGAGGTGAGTATACGCATGCTAGATCAATAGGCTAAAACAGCAAATACACTAGGCTAGTGAACAAAATTGCACTACAAGTGCAAGGAGCATGCAAGAGGCAACCAAACCAACCCAAAACGGAGTTATGACATAGCAAATAATGGCTAAAAACATGCTGAAATAGAGCCAAAACATGCTAGAAAGACATGCTACTTTGCAAGGCTACAAGTAGGATTACACTATAAGAAGCATGCAAGAGGTAACCAAGACAGCCAAAAACAGAGTTATGGTAGGTCTAAAAAGTCACAAAAATGAGCCTAAACAAAGCCACAAAGAAGTAGAAACATATGCTCATTTGGTGGGCCATCAACACATGCAAACAAGAGAAGAGGAGAGGGACCACCCCCACCCATTTGGGACCTCAAAACCACCTTTCCACCACTAAAATTCCTCTGAGTTTCAGTGGTAAGAAGGCCAAAAAGAGATGGTCCCAAAGGCCTTAAGAGATGGCTCAAAGCAAAGCAAAACAAGCCACCAAAGGGGGTAAACCACCCCTAACTCAAACTAGGCCTTAAACAAACATTTTAAGCACTTAAATATAGAACTTTTTGCAATTGAAACTTAGGCCAAAAAAAGCATGCAAAGGTGGCCAAGATTGTGTACAAAAATAAGCTTAAAAGAGAGAGATGCTCACCCTTGAAGAACCACAACAAAACAATAACTTCTTCAGCTCAAAACCAGCTTTTAGAACTCAAATATCACCTCCAAGAACCTCAGCTCAATGATGGTGGTGTTTGGCTAAGAGGTTGTGTGCAAATATGTGAAGAAAATCCAATTTCAAGCACACTATATATATATATATATAGAGAGAGAGAGAGAGAGAGAGAGAGAGATAGAGAGAGAGGGAGGATTTTACAGAGAGAGTAAATTTTGCTCTTCAAAAAAATCTGAACCTAGAAAAGAGAGAGAGAGCCTCCCTCTCATAGAATTCTAAGCTTCAAGCTTCTTGGAGAAGCTAGAAGCTTGGTGCAACATGTATGGAGGATGCATTCTATGCTCTCCAGCTAGCACAGCTGGCACCAAAAATATCTGCAAAAGCAGAAAAATGGCCGTAGGCCACTTCAAGTGCCGACCGGCCACTTCAATTGGCCTACAGGGGGAAAAAGTGGCCTACAACCACAAAAAGTGGCCGATAGCCTCTCCCCTCCCTTTAGGTAAGGAGTAACAAGGTATGGCACAAAAACAAGCCAAAAGGAAGATATCCAAGAGGCCACAAGGCAAGGCACTCAACCGGAAGCCCCAAAAACTAGCCTACGGGCCACCGCAAGTGGCCTACAAGAGGAAAAAGTAAAAAGTGGCCTACAAGCCTCTCTCTCCCTCCAAGCAAGGGCACCAAGGCATGGCCCCAAAAACAAACCGAGAAGAAGAGAGTTAAGAGGTCCCGAGACAGGGCACTCAGCCGAAAGCCCTGAAAACTCGAAACAAGCACAGACATACGCAATCATCGCGTGCACAAACGATGACGTCTGAGTCTTAAAGTCGGTAAAAAATGGGGTGTCTACAGTTGTCCCTCTTTAACAGAACTTGGAAGTCATGAAATGACGAGAGTGAATGTCAAAGCCTAGAGACGACCCATTTTTGACAAGGCCGAAGACTTAGACAAACAGGCAAGATAACAAGATAGATGCGCCCGCAGGCAGGGGCAAAATGCAAATGACATGCACAATACAGAACATAACTTATGATTATGCAAAGAGGGCTGTAATGAAACACCTAGATGCAAATGTTATGCAAAGAAATGCTACGGCAAACTCGTACATAAGAAAGTAAACACGAACCAAACTACATCACATGCAGAAAGGATGTAAGAAAATCATGCAATCTTAACTACAGCTCACACAAGAAAGACGAAAAGCGACTATCGGGAACACCCGAAGTCTCCAACAAAACACCTCCTAGCATACTAAATGCGAAAAGAGAAGGACCGTGCAAGAAAGCGCAGTCATCCAAACGCGTGTCAAACGCGAGAGGAGAAGGACGTCCAAATGCGTGTCAAACGCGAGAGGAGAAAGGTGCGTCCAAACGCATGTCAAACGCGAGAGGAGAAGGGTACGTCTAAACGCATGTCAAATGCGAGAGGAGAAAGGTGCGTCCAAACGCATGTCAAACGCGAGAGGAGAATGGTACGTCCAAACGCATGTCAAACGCGAGAGGAGAAAGGTACGTCCAAACGCGTGTCCAACGCGAAAGGAGAAGGGTACGTCCAAACGCATGTCAAACGCGAAAAAAGAAGGGCACGTCCAAACGCATGTCAAACGCGAGAGGAGAAAGGCAACCAAACGCGTGTCAAACGCGAGAGGAGAAAGGCAACCAAACGCGTGTCAAATGCGAGAGGAGAAAGGTAACCAAACACGTGTCAAGCATGAGAGGTAACTAAAGTTATTTTTTATTTTACCTATCTATACATATAAATTGTTTAAAGAACCTTCATAGGTTCTTCAAATGAAGCTAGTCTCGAAGAATTTTATTAAAATAACTATGTAATAACACACCAGTTAGAGTGATTAAAATATTATAATACTAACTATAATAACTAACATGTCTCATTTAAAGGGAAAATTCTATTTTTACACACCTACTTATCTCAGTGCATGAAACTTTATTTTAATAACAATTATATCCTAAAGTAAAATGACCATAATGGATATCAAAACCTTAACCAACCCATCTGATCTCTTCTCTCCACTCTCTCTTTCTACCACCACCAACAACAAACAAACTCATAAACCCTTTTGTTTTCTTCCCTCTCTCTCTCTTTAGAATCAATTGAATTTGTTTCGATTACGAATCTAATAGAGAACAACAGAGAGGAATACGATCTTGAATGGTTCGTCGTCAATGACAATTAGACGGTATCTTCTTTCTCATCATCATCGCCTCTACCGCTGTCGCCGCAAAACCACCATTTTAATTTTCCGGTGAGTTTTCCAACGAGTTTTCTGGCGAGCTTTGCTTTCTACGAAAGCCCTCTTTTGTAAACCAGTGTCGAAATTTTTTATTTTTATCAGAAATCAAAATTATTATTTTTGTTCGAAAAATAATTTTTGAATCGAAAAAAAGTAGATACATTCGGAAATCAAATTTCAAAATTTTAAGAAATTTTCGGAAGTTAACAACCGAGAAAACTTATTTTTGGAAATTAACATCCTCTATTGATACATAACTAAAATGTTTTCAAAAAAAGCACTAATTATGTGAATAAAAATGTTTAGCTTACCTCCCACATATGCTCGGCTATTGATATAGGTAATGCCAAAAATCAGTGAACAATTTCAGAAAATTTGTATAAAAACGAGCTTGGAATCTGGAAAAGCTCTGAAGGAACTATCATTAGCTGACCAGACGATGACATAACCGTTCTTTGTCGATCCCCACATTAAAAACTCAAAAACCTATGAAGCACAGATACTCTGAAATGGCCTCCGTATGCATGTCGGATATATATCGGATATGGATATGCGTCTAATACGGCAGAATACGTATCAGATACAGCAAAAAAGTATCCCATTTTTTGAATTTCGGATACGTTTGGGATATGCGAAGATACGTTACGGATACGCTCGGGATACGACGGAGCGAAAAAATAATTTTACAAACTCATAATGGGGTCAAAGTGTAAAATAACAAAAATTATCTAAAATAAAACAAAAAAACTAAAACAAACCCTAGATAGCTTATGAGCACTGGAGCAATAACAAGTCGAACAGAGCAAGAGTCGGCGTCGTATTTTCTATCGTTTCCATCACCATTCGCGAACAGCAGCAAGGAGGAGGAGGAGTCGACATCGTCGATCAAGGTCAGTCCCTCTCTCTCGCTCTCGCTCTCATTCTCACTCTCACTGGCACTCTCATTCTTTCTCGCTCTCACTCTCTCGCTTTCTCTCTTTCTCGCTCGCTCTCACTCTCTCACTTTTCTGTCTCTGTCACTTGATCTCAGTCCCTCTCTCTCGTTCGATCTCATTCTCTCTCTCTCTCTCTCTCTCTCTTTCCCTCTTCCTCTCACTCGATCTCTCTATCCCTCTCGCTCATTCTCTGTTTCTCCGTCTCATTGAATCTCACAGTCTCTCCCTCTCACTCACTCAGTCTCTCCGTCTCACTCAGTCTCACTATCTCTCCCTCTCATTGTACTAAACTAACCCCTTTGATTTTTTTTTCTTTTTTTTTTTTTTTTTTGCAGCTAAGCTAAGCTAAGCTAAGCTACTACTAGTACCCATTGTCTCTCCGTCTCACTCAGTCTCATTGTCTCAGCCTTGTGAGGTATATATATATATATTTTAAATAATTGAAAAGGTTAACTACATTAATGTTTTATTTTGTTTGTTTGGTTGTTTTTTTTTTATTTATTTTTATTTTTTTATTGAATTGTTGAAATTTTATTGAATTGTTGAATTTTTGGAATTGCTGAAATTGCTGAAATTTTATTGAATTGCTGTTTTTTTTATTTTTTATGTTCATGCCAAAAGACAACTACATACATTAATGTTTTGTTTTATTTCTTTACCAAATTTATAAATTTTAGGAAATGAGTTTAGGTACGGGAAGTTTAGGTTCAACAAGTGGTACGCTAATGGAAGAAGATGATCATGCTCCTCTTTGGTGTTATGTTACAAAAATGGAAAAAAAAAAAAAAAAAAAGGAGATGGAGGTGGTAATACCAAGTTTAAATGCAATTATTGTCAAAATGAGTACAAGGGGTCATATTTTAGGGTCAATGCACATTTGTTAAAACTTTTTGGCCATGGGAGTAGAGTGTGCCCCAAAGTGACTCGACAACACCTTGCTAAAATGCAAAGGAAAATTAAAGAAGCCAAGAAGACGTTAAAGATGGCTATGCCTAAAACAGTTCCTTTACCACCTTCCACTTGTCAATCTACTTCAACAGGTTCGGGCATTTAGATACTGGAGGATTTAGAATGGAAGGGTATGAGCCAAGAAAAAGAAAGGCTACTGAAACTTCTGCTCTAGAAAAGGCTTTCAACCCTATTATTTAGGAACAATTGTATTATGAGATTGCTCACATGTTTTATTCAGTGGGGTTACCTTTTCATTTATCAAGGAACCCATATCATGTCAGTGTTTTTCAATTTGTTGTATCCAATTCCTAGTTATGTACTACCTGATTATAACTTGTTAAGGACTACATTGCTTCAAAAGCAAATGGTTAATGTATAGAGGTTGTTAGAGCCCAACTAGAGCATCATGGAAGGAAAGAGTATTGTTTCAGATAGATGGACTGATTTTTAAAGAAGGGCCCTTATTAATTTAATGGAAGCATCCGAAGCTGGGGCAGTGTTCTTGAAAGCTGTTAATGGTGAGGGTGAGCACAAAGACAAGTTTTTTATTTCCAACTTAATTAGTCAAGCAATTGAAGAAGTTGCACATCAGAATGTCATTCAAGTCATTATAGATAATGCTCTTGTGTGTAGTGCAGCTGGTTTACTCATTAAAAGTAAGTACCCGAATATCTTTTGGACACCATGTGTAGTTCACACACTGAATCTTGCTCTTAAGAATATTTGTGCTCCAAAGGAAACAGGGGGTACTGCTTTTGCTTATAATGAACGTCACTGGATCACACTTTTTGTTGATGATGTAATGTTTATAAAAAACTTCATCATGAACCATTCCATGCGGCTAGCTATTTTCAATGAATTCGTACCCTTAAAGTTGCTTGCTATTACGAACACAAGTTTTGCATCTACCATTGTCATGTTCAAAAGGTTTAATTTTATAAAGCATGGCCTCCAGTCAATGGTTATTAGTGACTAGTGGGTTTCTTACAAAGAAGACGATGTTGAGAAAGCAACATCTGTGAAGGAAAAATTATTGAATGATGTGTGGTGGGATAAGATTGATTACATTTTGTCTTTTACATTGCCTATCTATGAGATGCTTAGGTTTTGTGACACTGACAAACCATGCCTTCACTTAGTCTATCATGGGACACCATGATTGAAAAGGTGAAGGCAAACATCTTTAGGCATGAAGGAAAGCTAGATCACGAGGAATCAATCTTTTATTCCATTGTGCACAATATACTAGTTGAGAGGTGGGCCAAAAGTAACACTCCTCTTCATTGCCTTGCACATTTTTTGAATCTGAGGTAATAACTTAATTTATACTCTTACTAATTAGATTTCATTGTTCACATTTGTCTTTTAATATGAATAACATAATTTAATTTTGAAACTTTCTAATGTTGTAATCTAGGTATTATAGTTCAACGTGGCTTAACGAAAATCCCAATTGTGTCCCTCCTCATAGAGATGAAGAAATTTCAAGTATGAGAAACAAGTGCTTCAAGATATACTTTCCAAATTTAGAGGAAAGAAGGGTTGTAAATGTGGAATATGCCAAGTTTTCAGGAGGTTTGGAGATTTTGACTCAAAGATTGATGGAGAAGTATTGGATCCACTTATTTGGTGGTTTACACATGTGTCTCTTACTCCTATGCTTCAATCTTTAGCATTAAAATTGCTTGGCCAGCCATGTTCCTCATCATGCTGTGAAAGGAATTGGAGCACCTACTCCTTTATTCACTCCATAAAAATAAACAAAATGACACCACAACATGCTGAAGATTTGGTTTTTGTGTACAACAATCTTCGTCTCCTATCAAGGTGAAGTCGACAATATATTGAAGGAGAAACCAAGTTGTGAGATGTTGGTGGAGATGCTTTTGATTCATTGGAGGTTGCATATTTGAAATTACAAGTCTTTCTCTTGATGAACCAGTTATGGAAGCTGTGATATTCACTGATGAAGAGGAACAAGTTGAACCTATTGACCTTGAAGACTCTTAACTTTATAGGAATCTTTCTTTTTTATCAAGTTGTCTTTTGCTTTAGCTTTTATTTTTATGCATACTACATTACTAAAAATTGTAAAAATAATATTTTTTATGAACGTGCCCCCGCCGTATCCGTATCTTAGTTTTTCAAATTTTGCCGTATCACCGTATCTATATCGTATCGTACCCGTATATGTTTCCGTGCTTCCTAGTCAAAAACTGATTAGGTATTATTTGCCTTTGTATGTTCAATGTGTGTGAGAGAGAAAGATACAAAGATCCATGGCTTGGTTCATCGGAAGCCAATTGTCGGTTTTCGGTAGCTGTGTGAGTGTGTTTGGTTGGGTTGTTTGGAATGTGCTACATAAGTGCACTTTTTGACTTTTTGGCTAAAAGAGTAGAGAAAAAAATGATGTATGTTTGAGATAATTTTTTAACTTTTTACAAAAAGATGTGCAATAAAATATTGTAATAAAATCAAAATGACAATTTTACCTTTGTTCACTTTTTGACTTTTGAGTAGTTGAATTCAAAAGGCAAAATAATAATTTTGCCCTCTAGGCTTTCCCCACAAGCTTTCCCCAAATAATATGGTCTTTTTGACTTTTTTAATAACTTTTTAACTTTTTGACTTTCATTATTGTTTGGAATATACTATATAAGTGTACTTTTTATCTTTTTGACTAAAAAGGTAAAGAAAAAAAAAATGTATGTTTGGAATAACTTTTTGACTTTTTACGAAAAAGATGTATAATAAAATATTGTAGTAAAATCAAAATAACCATTCTACCCTAGTTGACTTTTTGACTTTTGGGTAATTGAATTCAAAGGGCAAAATAACAAGTTTGCCCTCTAGACTTCCCAAGCTTTCCTATATAGTATATACTTTTTGGCTTTTGTAATAACATTTTGATTTTTTGACTTTGTAGGTTATCCCAAACCAAAGTCTTTGACATAACCTATATAAGTGCACTTATTTGAGTCACATCATCTCCTACTTTTTTGCGTATCGTTTCATAAAAAATTAAAAAGTACACTTATTTAGATCATTCCTAATACTAATAAAATTTATAAGTGTGCACTAAAAAATTATGTGTACTGAAATAAATAGGTGTGTGGAAATAAAAATGTTCCCATTTAAAGAGCCCATTGAAAATTTTCCAGGGGTAGACCCATAGTGGGCCCAATAAACTCATAATGGACCGGACTGGACCTCTTCAGTTCTCTGGCTAGAACCAATGATACAAAAGTATCTTTTGTGACTAGAAATAAAAGTAGGCCCAAGTCAACGAGCCCTTGAAATGGTGTCATGGGCTAATTGTTGCTAAATGGGCTACAGTGAAAGAAAGCCTTACCAAAGTCATCACATATCAAACTCCTGCTTTGTTACAAATCTCTTTTATTTTTATTTTTTCGATCGGGGGGGTACACAAAATGATTGAAATATGGAAACTGGGTTTATTCGATTCACATTAAAAAAAATGTACACTCTGTTGGGTTGAATTTTTAAGGTCGTATATCTAAAAAAATAAAAATAAAAAATAATTTGGTATAAAAAATTAAAAAAGAAGGATTATTTTCATATAATTTTCTCTTTTTTGGTGCAAAGTAACTTTGAAAAATTTTAAAATATTATTTGATATTTATTTTAATCAAATTAGTTTCAATTTTTTTTTAAAAAAAAAAAAATTATCTAAAAACCTCATAGAACTAAGCTTGCGCATAGCCCTCGTTTGGCATAAGCTAAACGGAGACTTTTTGACTAAAATAGTTGTAAAAAGACAAAATAAGTTTTTTAACCCAACAAAACAAAATATCACTTCCAAATCATAATTATTTCATTTTTTTCTCACAAAAGTCAAAAAAACCAAAAAACCTATCTCAAACGAGACTTTTTAGCCCCAAGCTAAAATAGCGAAAAAGCTAACCTACATTCCAAACAAACCCTTATTAGACAGGATTATATTTTTAGGTAAACACTTAAATCTAATTATCACAAAATGATTTTTAATAAATGAATCAATTTTTATAGAATAGAATTACTTAGGATGAGTTTGGCATACAATTAAAAAAGTCACATTTTTGTAATTTTAAAAAAAAATTTAGCAATCTTTTTTTTAAAATTATGTCAAAATTTTTATTTTCTAGGTCCGTGTTGTGCAGACGAATCTAAAAAATTAAAAAAATATATATCTTTTTTTGTCCTTTCTAAACTTTTTTTCAAATTTATTTATTTATTTATATTTTTTCAGTCTGTCCAATCAAATATAACTCAAAAGTGTAATTTTTTTTTTCCTTCACAAAATCACTAAATATAAAAAAACAAAAAAACAAAACAAAACAAAAACAAAAACAGAAGCAAAAAATATTACTAAAAAAATAAACTAGAAACACCCACCTAGTAGGGCTAACTTAAACTAAACAAAAGAAATTTCTACCATGGGATTGGTTTGATTCCACTCGTTCATCAATTTTATTGTAGATTTGACCATAACCAAAACTGAATCCAATCGTTCATCAATTTTAATTTCAAGTAAAAGTAATTAATTGAGCCTTTAGACTGGATAGTGGTTCTCTGACTTGAATATGGCTCGAAAGTAGAACTATTCAAAGAACCATCTAACATATTGCGGCAATGCTACGTACCTCAAATTTTGTAGCTCAAAAGTGGCTCAAATGACCAAAACGACGTCGTTTTGAGTACAGAACAACGTAAAAATGGCCAAAACGACGTCGTTTTGGCCATTTGAGCCACTTTTGAGCCACAAAATTTGAGTTACGAGACATTTTCCAACATCTTGTTATGATAATCACATAGGGGTGATGATTGATCCAAATCACTGCACTTGGACTTCATATTGTTAAAAACTCATTCAAGTTCTAGTTATTAAATAAATAAGTTAATTTTAAATATATTTTAAAATTTGTTAAAATTTTCGAATCAACCTTAAATAATCACTTGTCCTTTTAGCTTAGTTTGATAAAATTTAAAACTATATAAAAATATTAAATTATTTCAGCTCTGTTCAACAAAAACTCATTTGAGATAAGTTTAGAAATTTGACAAATCAAAATTTGAATAAATTTGAAAATTTGTTACGTGAACAATTTAATTGATCATCTAATTTGATACAATTATCTTGATATTTATAATTAGGGTAATGCTATACAATATACAAGTTATGACATTTGTGAGTTTGATTATTACAAATGTCATAACTCAATCCTATGAGAGTGAGAACTAATAAAAAAAATTGAATTATAACCAAACATTGCATAAGGTATAACTAAAGAGCTCTCAGAATATAACCAAAATAATGTCATAACTAACATTATAATGAGTCATAACTAATACCACAATAGGTCATAACTAATGCCCACAAATGATGTAACCAAAGGTGCATATAGGGCTGCAAACGAGCCAAGCCGAGCTTAACTAAGCTTTAATATATTTGGGCTTGTTTATTAAGATTTTAATGAGTTTAAATTTGAACTCAATAAAAATTTAACGAATCGAGCTCAAGCTAAGTTGGCTTAGACTTAACTCAAGTTCGAGCTTGTTCACGAGCCTTAACAAGCCAAAAAAATTATAAATTCATATTTGTGTATCAGCTAGAGTTATAATTAAAATTTTAATTGCACAATTTTATATACAATATATATATATATATATATAAACATACTAAAAGAAAAATTAATATTTTACAAAAATAATAATATTGTGTTAGGGAAAATATGTGATTCTCCACAAGTAAATCAATCAATGGGAATAAAAACTAATGCGGAAAAATTAAATCAAAAGCAACACAAGAATTTTTACGTGGTTCCCTCAATGTGAGGTACGTCCACGAGATCGAAATCTGATTCCACTATCAACCAAATAAGTTCTAAACGATTACAAACGAGACACTAATGGTCTCACAAAACTACCCTTAGGTGAATTCCAAATAATCACAAATAAACAAGAGGAAAACCTTACCAAATAGATGAACCAAAATCTTCAGAACCAGAGTTGAAGAAGACCCAAAATAATTAACCCAAACAGCTGAATCCAAAGCAGCCAACCGAACCAAAGCAGCAACAAGGCATTGAATTTGACCAAGTCAAAAACACTACACAATCAACACCAATTGAAAAACCCACCAAATTTATTTTCAATGTTGTTCTGTATATGCGGCACAGTACACTAAAAACAATATATATATATTGTTAATCTAGGGTCTTATAATCAAACCCTAATTGTATCCAAATTGAATTGGGCCTCCACAAATATAATATATAAAAATATATTATACCTAAACCAAGCCAAATTAAAACTCTTTTTCCAAAACCAATTGGGTCTCACACTCCAATAAGAAGGTATACCCAACAATTCTCCCCCTACCGACTTAGGTGGAGACATCAACCATACCCGCCAAAGTTCGACACTTCAAATGTTTGTCCCTCGACAAAGTCTTTGTCAACATATCTGAAATATTATCATCTGTGTGAACCTTTCCGAGTTGCAACAATTTCGAATCTAACACATCACGAATCCAATGGTATCTCACATCAATGTGTTTCGATCTCGAATGAAAAGTAGAATTTTTACTCAAGTGAATAGCACTTTGACTATCACAATAAAGCACATACTTTTCTTGCTTCAAACCCAACTCTTGCAAAAATTTCTTCAACCATAACTCTTCTTTGCAAGCTTCTGTAATAGCAATAAATTCAGCTTCGGTAGTTGAGAGAGCAACACATTTTTGTAATTTAGATTGTCATGCCACAGCTCCCCCTGCAAAAGTCATCAAATACCCCGAAGTAGATTTTCTAGAATCAATATCACCGGCCATGTTAGAATCTGTGAACCCATCAAGCATCGGCTTACCATCCCCAAAACACAAACACACCTTCGAAGTCCCTCGAAGATACTTTAGAATCCATTTTACCGCTACCCAATGTTCTTTACCCGGATTAGAGAGAAACTGACTCACTACACCAACGGCGTGAGCAATATCCGGCCTTGTACAAACCATGGCATACATCAAAGAACCAACTGCTGAAGCATAAGGAACTTTCAGCATCTCTTCTTTGTCTTTCTCACTTGTAGGACATTGATTCGAACTAAGTTTGAAGTGACCCGCAAGTGGACAACCAACCGGCTTTGCTTTATCCATGTTGAACCTCTCAAGAACTTTCTCAATGTAGCTCTCTTGAGACAACCAAATCAGCCCCTTTTTGCGATCACGAACAATTTTCATACCAAGTATTTGCTTTGCCGGTCCCAAATCTTTCATAGCAAAAGACTTGCTCAACTCCAATTTCAACCTGTTTATCATGGTAGAATATTGACCCACAATTAACATGTCATCAACATAAAGCAAAAGAATAATAAATTTGCCATCTGGGAAATTTTTCACAAACACACAATGGTTCGAAGTGGTTTTAGAAAAACCATTATTCATCATGAAAGAGTCAAATTTTTTATACCATCGCCGTGGAGCTTACTTGAGGCCATACAAACTTTTCTTCAATTTGCAAACAAATTTCTCTTTCCCTTTCTCTACAAAACCTTCCGGTTGCTCTATGTAAATTTCTTCTTCAAGATCACCATGAAGAAATGCGGTCTTCACATCAAGTTGCTCAACTTCAAGGTTCATACTTGCAGCCATGCCAAGTACAACCCGAATAGAAGACATCTTTACAACCGGTGAGAAAATCTCGTCAAAGTCAATACTTTCTTTTGCCCAAAGCCTTTCACAACAAGACGTGCTTTGTACCTCAGATTCTTCCTATCATTCTTCAATTTGAAAACCCACTTATTTTTCAGAATTTTCCTCTCTTTAGGCAACTTCACTAAATCATAAGTCTGGTTTTCAAGTAAGGAATTCATCTCCTCTTCCATGGCCTTTTTCCAATCATCTTTCTTTGCATGCTCAATTGCTTCTTGGTAGCTCTCCGGCTCCCTTTGATCGGAAATCAACACAAATTCATTGGGAGGATACTTTCTTGAAGGTTGTCGGTCCCTTGTAGATTTTCTTAACTCAAGTTGTGGTGACGGTTCTTGAGTTGGATGCTCTTCCTCAATTTCTGGCTCAACTTCATTAGGATTAGCATCATCATCTACTTCTTCAATAGGTGGCTGCACATCTCCCCCATTTTCATCATCAACTGGAGATGAAGGAGATGGATCCATGTCAATGAGATCACTAGTTTTTGGCTCCGGTTGATCACCTTTACCAAAATCTTCAATTGTTTGGTCTTCAAGAAACACAACATCACGGCTTCAAATGACTTTCTTGTCGACCGGATCCCACAATCTATACCCGAACTCATCACGCCTATAGCCAAGAAAAATACATTGTCTTGACTTACTATCAAGCTTGGACCTCTCATCCTTTGGAATGTGAACAAAAGCTCGGCAACCAAACACTCTCAAATGCTCATAAGACACATCTTTGCCAGTCCAAACTCTTTCAGGAACATCACCATTCAAATGATAGCAAGGAGACAAATTGATCACGTCAACCGTTGTACTCATTGCCTCACCCCAAAAGGATCTTGGCAATTTAGCTTGTGAAAGCAAACACCTTGTTCTTTCTACAATGGTGCGGTTCATCCTTTCGGCAACGCCATTTTGTTGAGGAGTCTTCTTAACTGTCTTTTGGTGCCGAATACCTTGGCTGCGACAATACTCATCAAATGGCCCAATGTATTCACCACCATTGTCTGTTCGGATGCACTTCAATTTCTGCCCTGTTTCTCTTTCAACCATGGCCTGAAAATGCTTAAATACTTCTAGAACTTGATCTTTAGTTTTTAGTAGAAAAGCCCAAACTTTCCTTGAATAATCATCAATGAAAGTAACAAAATAAAGTGCACCACTATGTGTTCTAACTTTTAAAGGACCACAAACATCCGAATGAATTAACTCCAACACATTTTCTTTTCTAGAAGTAACATTTTTATGAAAAGAAACTCTATGTTGTTTACCCGCCAAACAATGGACACAAGTTTTAAGATGTGTACCTTTCAAACCGGGTAGAAGCTCTTTCTTGAACAAAACTTGCAGCCCCTTTTCACTCATATGGCCAAGCCGTTTGTGCCACAATTCGGTAGAAGTATCATCTTCAAGTGCATTGACAACACCTTTACAAATTTTTTCTTGCATCGAATAAAGTGTATGAGTCTTCTTGCACTTAGCCACCACCAAAGAACCCTTTGTGAGCTTCTATATTCCATCACCAAATTTGTTGTTGAAGCCTTCATCATCTAGCTTCCCAGTAGAGATCAAATTGAGGCGAATGTCGGGAACATGCCTCACATCTTTAAGCAACAACTTGCAGCCCAAATTTGTTTCCAAGCAAACATCATACATACCAATAATCTTGGACAAACCTTCATTACCCATTCGAACAGAACCATAATCTCCTTCGGTGTAGGTAGTGAAGAAATCAACTCGAGAAGTCACATGAAAAGAAGCACCGGAATCAATAACCCAATTACTCTCTTGGCCCACAAAATTGATACAATTATCTTCACAAACAACTATGAGATCATCGGTAGTAACTGCCATCGTCTCTTCTTGCTTTTTATCCACACTTTTGTCACACATTTTCTCCTTATTCTTGAGCTTTCGGCATTCTCGCTTCCTGTGCCCTTTCTCATGGCAATAATAACACTCAATGTCTTTCTTTGAAAAAGAACCGTCTTTCTTTGAAACAGAACCATCTTTTGATTTGTTACTATCACCCTCAATGGGTTCATACAAATCTTTACAAAATAATAGGTCCTCTATTTTAGTTTTCCAAGTTACCCAATTACTTCCATTGAAACTAGACATGCGACCCACATTCCCCTCCATTGATTTACACAAATAAATAAACTCAAATAAACCGTAAGCTCTGATACCAGTTGTTAGGGAAAATATGTGATTCTCCACAAGTAAATCAATCAATGGGAATAAAAACTAATGCGGAAAAATTAAATCAAAAGCAACACAAGAATTTTTACGTGGTTCCCTCAATGTGAGGTACGTCTACAGGATCGAAATCCGATTCCACTATTAACCAAATAAGTTTCAAACGATTACAAACGAGACACTAATGGTCTCACAAAACCACCCTTACCTGTATTCCAAATAATCACAAATAAACAAGAGGAAAGACCTCACCAAATAGATGAACCAAAATCTTCAGAACTAGAGTTGAAGAAGACCCAAAATAATTAACCCAAACAGCTAAATCCAAAGCAGCCAACTGAACCAAAGCAGCGACAAGGCATTGAATTTGACTAAGTCAAAAACACTACACAATCAACACCAATTGAAAAACCCACCAAATTTATTTTCAATGTTGTTCTGTATATGCGGCACAGCACACTAAAAACAATATATATATATATATATATATTGTTAATCTAGGGTCTTATAATCAAACCCTAATTGTATCCAAATTGAATTGGGCCTCCACAAATATAATATATAAAAATATATTATACCTAAACCAAGCCAAATTAAAACTCTTTTTCCAAAACCAATTGGGTCTCACACTCCAATAAGGAGGTATACCCAACATATTGATCACTACTATTATATAAATATACTAACGTATGCCCGTGCCTGAAGGCACGGTGTAAATAATGTTAGGATTAGAATATAATTGTAATCCCAACACTATTTAAATTTGATAAAATCTCAAATTTATAATAAAATTTTGGAGTTCTCACAAAACTCCTCACGACAACTCGCTTTTGGTTATATAATATATAACTAGATAGATAGATGTGCCTAACATACATACAATTTCTATGGGCATACATACAGTACTCATTTTGTTTATAAAATTATATGAAAATTGTATGTATGACCGTAACGTTCTTGTACGGAAATATGTGTATAATATATTGAACAGAAATGAGAAAATAAAAATAAAATAAACAAATAGAGAGAAAAATAAAAACGAGAGAAAATAAAAAAATAAAAATAAAAGAGAGAGGAAGGTGGGATCATGGAATGATGGGTGAAAAAATGAAAAAGTAAGAGAGAGATAAGCGGAAAAGTACAAAATGTATATGTAGGACATTTTTTGAAAAATATATCTCAATCATTGTTTTATAATTTGAACAAATTTGACCAATTCAAATGTCCTAATAGGACAAAAATATGTTGAAGAATCAAAAACCATCCTGCTTTATTATATAGATGTTAAAGATTCATATGAGATCTAAATTTATAAGGTCTATCAAGTATTCAGTATATTTAAAAATAATAATTAATTGTTCAAATTCATTTAATTTGAGGACTATAAAATTCATTAATTTAATCTCTACCACACATAGTAAAATTTGGCTCTTAATTTTGGGATCGCAGATTTTTCCGTATAATATGAATAAAAATAAGTGAACAAAAAGAAGAAAATAAAAAAAATAAAAAAACAAACAGAGAAAAATAAAAATGGGAGAAATAAAAAAATAAAAAGAAAAGAGAGAGAAATGTGGGATCATGAGATCATAGAATGATGGGTGAGAAAAGGAAAAAGTAAGAGAGAGAAGCGAGAAAATATAAAATGTACATGTAGGACATTTTTTGAAAAATAAATCTCAACTGTTATTTTATAATTTGAATAGATTTGAGCTGTTCAAATATCCTAGTAGGATAAATGTGTGTATGACAAATTCAAAAATCATCATGCTTTATTATATAGATTATCTATATTATTTACATTTACGTTTTGTAAATATATATAAATAACATATTTATCTTATTTTTTATACATATTTTTACATTATTTAATGTATAAATAATAAATGTTAAACGAGTTAACTAACGAGCCAAGTTTTAGTATATTTGGACTTATTTATTAGATTTTAACGAGTTTGAATTCAAATGTAAAAAATAAAAAATAAAAAATAAAAAATAAATAAAATTAACAAACCAAATTTGAACAAGTGTTTATGAAATCAAACTCAAGTCTCTTCACAAATGGACTCTACTCATTTACAACCCTAGGTGCACATATGATACACACCCTAAATCCTAAGCTCCAAAGAGAGTGTGTGTCCATAAAATTTTCCTTACAAAAAATTATCTCCAAGTTCAAGTTTTTAGTTTTGACTCATCAATGTTAAGAACATAATTAAAGCAGGCTTAGAAGAGTTAGAAGAGTTGGGAATGAATATTTTTGTTGTTGACCCAATAAATATAGAGAAATATTTAAAAGTAAGTATATTATGCTTTTGAGGTCACATGGAAACATTCGTAGCTGAAGTATCCAGCAACCTGAACTACATATGCCAGACCAGATTAATTTATAATTCATTAAAATTAATGTAGTGCTTGGATGGTCAGCAACTTTTGTGTTTTTCAAGTGTTTTATGGAGCAATTAAGTATGTTTTCAGATGTTAGGTTACTGTTGCAGTTTATAAGCCAACACATAAGCTGAGATTAAAATAAAGGAAAATTTAGTGAAATATCATTCTCTAACTATATGTAGTATGAGAGGTCCAAAATATTTTTTTTTATTAGCTTAGGTCTCTCGATGAAATTTTTCTGTGATTATACCAAAGAAATTTCAAAAAAATTTCTGTGATCATGTCAGAGAAATTTCTCTATAAAAATTGAAATTTCTTTGAGTCGGACCAAAATTTTTCTGAGTTAGACACAAATTTCTTCGAGTTGAATTTTCTCTGTTTAATTTAAGGGACCCCAACTATGAAAAATATTATATATCCTTTATTTGATGAAATTTTAATATCAGGGACTTTAAAAAAATTCTCCTAAAATAAAATATATTGTTTGTTTGGCATAATTATGATTTTTTAGATTTTATTATGGTTAAAACAAGTTATAGTATTTGTTATTTTTTGGTAACTTTTTCTTTATTAGAAGATTACTTTTTTGACTTTGTTGTTTTTGGCCTTTAAGTTTTTGGAGAAAATACACTGCAGTGTAATTTAAAAAAAAAAAAAAATCATTTCAATAGTAAATTTTATATACTTTAATAATTAAATTCATAAATATTTTGATTAATCTTTAATTTTATTTTTTTTTGAAAATATCACTGAACTGTATTTTTTCCCTTTAGTTTTAGGTTCATCTAGATGATTTTAAAAAAAATTTAAAAATTGAAAAAAGTTTAAACTAAAGAATAAATAAGTCAGTTTTAAGTTGTAGCCAAAAGAAATATTTTTTTGGCTAAAATAAACTAGTCTGACTTATTTTACCTTTTTGTTTTTGGGATTCAAAAATTGACTTTTTAATTTGTGACAAATAGCAAAATAGCTTTCTAATGGAACATTTATTCATAAATTCCTTTATACTTACTTATATTTCACTTAATTCTTTTTTTTATTTTTTTATGTTCTAATAAGTCATGTGAGTGACATAATTATCAAAATATCCCTAATAATAATAAGCTGAATTGGACATTAATATTTATATTGACAATGTGAATGTTTCATGATGTGAATATTTACACTGTCAATGTGAACATTCACACTGTCAAATTTATTTAATGTGAATGTTTACATTATGGAACACTTATATTGTATTTGGTTAAGGGATTTGAGAAGGAATTTAAAAAAGGAAAGAACAAAGATGTGTAAAACTAGGTGAAATGTAAATATATTTTATTCATATTTTATCTACCTTTTCCCTTTCCATTTTTAAATCTCTCCCCAAATCCCTTAACTAAACACAACATTAAAATAGTTCAAAATAGTGCACATCAAGCTCCTAAAGGTTCAAAAAATATTTGTAAAGGTAAAATTATTCATAAAATATCTTAAATATGAGAATTATAATTTGGAGATCAAATGTCTAAAATAATAAAATTTATTAAAATATAAAAATATCTTATAAACTAATTATGATACAAACACTTAAAAGAAAATTTTCTAATAAATTTTCTCATTTTCATTTATAAAGTAAGAAAACCAAATAAGCTTGCTTACATGCCCACCAAAGGAGGGTTGTATTTAGATAATCAAGATTTTATTTTATTTTTTATTTTACACTTCATGAATTATTTTTTTATTTTATTTTAACGGGACTTCATGAATTCAAAATGCAATTACATATTAACTAGAATACCATCGAATAGTCCGTAGCCCGTCGCGGTAACAAGAAACAATGTTCTTTTTTACCCAAAATTTTATTTAGAATTTTATTTAGTAATATTAGTATGTGATTTAAATTCATTTTACATGTATGGATCTTACAATATACTAATTCAATCTCCGTCAAATTTTAAAAGTCTAAATTAATTCTTATCACTTAATTTTGTTTTTCTGCTAAATAACAAAAGCAGTGTTTGGTTTCATTTTTGAATCAGTTTTTTTGAAATTTTTCTAAAAAAATAAAATTACTTTGACAAAAATAAATATGAAAATATATTTTTAAAATTTTAAAATTTATTTTCACCCAAAAAAGGTAAAACTATGTAAAAATGATAAGTATTATTTCTTTTGATATTTTTTTAGCCAAATTTGTTTAATTTTTTTTGTCAAGAAAAATCAAACTAAGGGATGTTTGGAAAGAGGATAAAATAATAAATCATTAAAAAAAAAATTAAAAAGTCAAAAAATTAAATAAAAAGGTCAAAATTTTCTTTTCATTCTTTCTACGTTTGATACAATTTTTTTTTTTTTTTATAAAAAGTAAAAAAATTATTCTCAAACACTTCAATTTTTTTGAATCTCATATTTTAACTAAAATTTTTAAAAACATATTATATTATCAATTAAGAATCGCATGCCTTTTGCGCACGCAATAGCACCCTTCATCGTCCAATTGATAATTTGGTGACGCTAACAGAACCGATTGATCTAATCACATTTGATCATCATAATATATACATATGGGTTGACCATTTTTTTAAAAAAAAAAAAAAAAAAAAAAGCCTCGTGAGGATATCATAGCATCCGTGGATTTTAGTCCCTAGATAACTCGGTTGCCGGGCAAATTTAACCCAACTCATAGGAAGAGACAAACCACTGAGACGCCCAATGTATCTCATCACGCGCTACAGAATATACCAAGTTTCAATCGAAGTATAGTACAAAGTCTCCGCAAAGAGAGCGCGTCTCCAAGATTCGAATCTGACTCATCCCTATGGAAACTTAATGCGATGTCCATGAAGCCACCACTTTTGGTGGGGGTTGAACTTCTCTTATGTTGGCCATCTCAATTTAAGAGATCATTTCAGTTTACTAGGCCCATTTTGATATTGATTTGGGTTCGAATCGTTCATCTTTTAGGACTCGTTGAGTAGAATATTTATGCAAAAAATTAAGATAATCAGACAGCGGTAACTATATGTTTGAATCAAATTTGTATTACAAAAAATGGATAATATTCCTGAAATTATATTTATCGTCAATTTTTTTAAAATAAATATGATTCAAATATATAACTATCGATGCTCAAATATATTGATTTTTACATAAATATTATATTTAACGATTTCTAAAAGTGAATTGTTAGTATCATCAAAATCGATTTTAAAATGAGACTATTAAATATAAACGCTCTCTTAAAATGAGATGACAATTTAAAAGAAACCAAATCGTATATATATATATATCTTAAAATGTAATGGAAAATATGAAATAAGGTATTACCAAGGAAAGAAGTATCATCATCCAATGAGATCATGAGGTATTTGATGGAAATTATTTTAAGTGAAAAATTAATAATTAAAAAATTAAAATTAAAATCACTCCTTACTCAATATTTAAAAAATTAACTTCTTTTAATTTATTTAAGCAATTTATTCTAAATAAATTATAAACAAAAATTATACCAAATAAATTAATATAAACTTATATATTAAAATAAATTATAAACTGCTTCCATAATCTCCGGAAAAAACAAAGCGTGGATAGACATATATTATAGCATCACGCGGCACGCTTACTCTCTGATCACTGTTGGGCTCTCGTAAGCTATCACGGCCTGCACGGAAATCATGTTGGTGATGTCTTCTTATGTTGTATTCAAACAAAATGACTACGATTGTGGAACAGTAATTGGGTGTCTGTCTCATCCATATTTTTTTTCTCATTTTTTTAATCTAAAAAGATAAAAAATACACTTATTTAGAACATTCCAAACAACTCCTAAATTACGACAATATCTGTCTATCTATTTATTACTATTATAAAAGTGTAAAAGATTATTATATTTTTTAATTTTTATGTATTTTAGAAATGTCCTCTCAAACTTGTTAAGGCCAAGTTTGGCATATATCAAAAAAAATCAAAAAGTCAAAAAATTACTCAAAAAGTTAAAAAGTTAACATTATTCACCAAAAGTCAACAATTACAGCTGCACAACTCCCAATACTAATTTTTTCCTACAAATCAATTTTTACAATTTTTTATTACACATTTTTCCATAAAAAGTCAAAAAGTTAACCCAAACATCTATATTTTCTTCCTCAATTTTTTAGTCCAAAAAGACAAAAAGTACACTTATTTAGGACACCCCAAACAACCCCTAAATATCAACAAAATCACAACTACAGACATCTTTCAAAATTCAAACACTTTCAAATATCAAACATCTTAAAACAATCAAACACTTTGAAACATCACAATATACTATCAAACACCTTGGATGATTAGAAAAATTAAAAAATTTTAATTTTCTTTCAGAAAATTAAAACCAAACAAGGTAATTGGTATTTTGTGAAGTTGTCAAGTTCTCTGTTTTAGACTCATGACCCATGTCCTATTATATCATTTGTATTATACTATTTGTGCGCATCATCATACATAATAATATCCTCAATATCATCAACGAATTAAAAAGGGTCTTATACCACTCAAAGGTATTACCTAAACAGTATAAATCCACAATCAATTTGAGTGGGTGATTTTGTTAAAACCACTAGTAGTGAGTTGAGTACCCTCAAAAATATATATCTTTTTTTAGTTGATTCATTATTTTGAATTATCATAACATCTTAATTCTTTGTTATCCACTATGTTTCGAATTTCAGAACTAAACAATCGATCGCATTGTTTCTCAATCAACTCTGTTTGAGAACCCAATGGTTGTACAAATAGATAAAAACATAGCATCCCACTCTAATTCGTAGACAAGCCGCCCACTTATCAAGTTAGGCTTTATACAAGTAGCAACATTTTTTTGTTTTTTTCCGTTCTTCGTTCATGTATGCATAAAGAAAAGTAGACGATTCTTGAGTACATTTTTATAGGTCCAGGCTTCTCTCTAATTGGGTTTTCCAATTAGAACATGTTGTTGGGTCTCTATAGGCTTAGTACGAAGCTTACATCGACAATTCAAACTGTTGAATACGTAAGACTCGTTGAGTAATTTATCCCTATAAAAAATCATGTTGATTAGATATCAATAGCCACTTGATCAAATGACATTTGTATTAACAATTTATTTTAAAATCATAGTAACCGTAGACACAAATGTGATCTGATTAAGTGGCTATTGATATCTGATCAACGTGATTTTTTACAGAGATAAAGTAGTTAACGATGACTACACATTGAATAGTTTGGATTATCAATGTGGGTTTTATAGTGGGCTCATAGAGTCCAACAATACGCTCTAGTCCGATCGGACTAGAGAGAAGTTATTCCCTATTTTATACTCCTTTTGTGCACCAGTCATAAATTGATTATTTTTTTTAGTAATTTAAAAGGTTGTGTCAAAATTTTTTTCCCTCTCTATGGTTTGAAATTTTCAAAATTAATTTTTTAACTTTTTAATTTTAGATCGTTTGTTAACTCACTGTTTTGGCCTAAAAGTCAAAAAATCATTAAAGAAACTAAACTAACAACATATATCAAAAAGTTAAAGATTTTCTTTTTTCTCTACTTTTTGCACATCTTTTCGTAAAAAAATAAAAAAGTCATTCCAAACATATTAATTTTTTTCCCAAATGAGGCCTTAATATATATGCACTTAAAAAATATATAATTTGTACAAAAAAAATTTAAAAAATTATTGAATATAACAAAATACTAAAATGTATTAATTTTTTGTATTATTTTGTATTCAATAAATTTTTCACAATAGTTGGATTATGTAAAAGAGAAGGAATAATAGTGTTTTTATTTTTTTATTTTTTTTAAGGTAGTAGGAATAATAGTGTTAGACTCACAGATAAAACACACAAAAATGTTGGATGAAATTTATTATCATACTCAAAATGAATTTTAACTTCCCGAGACATTTTCTTTATATATTTTATATTCTATTTTTGTGCACTTACTATTATAAAATAAAAAAAAATCTTAAATTTACCAAGTGTCTGGAAAATTTAAAAAAAATAAAAAAAATAAATAAAGATTAACTTCACTTCTAAAGAATTAAAGATCTACAAATGATCACCAAACCCATTTGAAAATAAGTTATTTTAGTTGACTATTTGATTTTTTACGAAAAGACATGCAAAAAAATAAAAAAAGTGATGTGACGAGGTGTTTTATTTTATTGGCTATTTTAGCCTGGGATGGGACAACCCATTCTAGAGAAACTTGTATTTTAACTTTTTTCTACCTTAGAGTGACTGTGTCAGCAAAATCAACTATAATTATAGCATTGTAAGCTAAGCACAAAATCATTATATAAAACAAAAGCCCACATTAATATTAATATAAGATTATCTGAGAAAACAATCCAAATAAGGACCCATGTTTCGTTTATAAATCAATTCATAACCCACGTGCAACGCACGTGCACCTCCAACTAGTATATATATATATAAAGAGAGATTAATTATAATTGTTACTGTTAGAAATTGGGCGCCCATGTGGCATGACCCTTTGAACCTTTTGAACCTTATCCAAATAAATTTGAATTTGAATTCAAAACCTATTTGGATAACCACTCAGGATATCTATATCTATCATATCAATTGATATAGATAGATGATATAGATATCTTATATATCTGATATGATATGGGATATGGTTAATCAGAAAAACAACGTATGTTTTATGTTTTTTTCCATATACTGACTCTCTCCCAAAAAACAACGATCAAGTCATTTTGCACTGTGATTTGTGTGGGTGATATTCATTTTGTAATATCACTCCACTGCTGGGTTGGTTGTTCACTTTCTGGAGGCATGTGATTTACCCACGAGATCCTTCACTTCAGACTCTGCTGAAAGGTATGGCTTTGAAATTAATCATCCGCTGCGTCTTATACTATGATTTACATTGGTATCAGAGCATGAATGGGTATTTTCGTGTTTTCTTTAATCATGTATGTATTTATATATATATATATATATGTACACATTACATACATGAATGTTTATAAAGGAGGAAGATGTCTACTCTCATTAAATTAAGAGCATAAAATACCTCTTTTTTTTATGTTCATTAATGTCATTTTTAATACCATAAATGTATTTATTTTGGAAAATGGAGTCTGTCAGTATCGATATTGGGCCAAAAAAAACACGCTGGAAGGTGGCGCGTGGGCCGCACGCGCCACCTGACGCCATGAGCAGCTTCCAGGCGCTGCCACGCGCCAGATGCACTTCCGACACGCCTCTACGCGCTATCACGCGCGCACCGTCCGCGCTGCGCATTCGCGTGCCGTGCGCTGAGCCGCTCAATGAGCCGTGCGCTGAGCCGCGTGATGAGCCACGCCGTTTTTCCTCCGCGGCTTGGCTGGCTTGGCTGCTGGTACTAAGGCTCTGTTTGTTTTGTTTTAAATTCTGAATCGCGTTAAATGGTCATAATTAATTCGTTATAGATTTGTTTCATGCGTGGCTGGTACTGTTAGACTTAGAATTAAATTTTCCATATTCTGTAAAATTTTGAAAATTTTATGAAAATAAAAAGTATTTTTTCTGTGATAATAATTCATTATTTATGCTTTAAAATGCTTCTGGTATTGCATAAATAATTTTCTGGGGCTGAAATTTTTATTGTAGACTTTTGAAATGTTTTACTATTTACTGGTATAATTTTTTTAGTTTATCAGATTCTGGAATTTTTTATTTCTAATTTTATGTGTGTTTATTAGTTATTTAGAATTCCAGAAAATTTCAAAATGATGTACATTTTATTATGGCATACTCTGAATATTGAATACAACATATTTTTTTAGGGTTTGTAATATGTTGCAATTAAAGAAGCATGATTAGTTTTTTTTTCTTTAATTTATTTGAATTCCATTATTAAATGAATATAGCATGAGTTATTTGTAAATTTACATTAAGATGCTATTGTATAGAATTTATCATGCTTTCTATATGTTATAAGTAGTGGGAGATTGATTTTTTTTTTTTTTTTTTTGCGCATGAAATTAAATTAAATTAAAATTTGATAATTATCACTAGAGGTACAAGAGATGATTACGAGCATAGCAAATATTCGATCTTGAGACATGTGTAATATTATCATTATTTAATTTAGTTTTTTTTGCTGCAAAATAATTTTTTGTGTTGCTATCATTAATATCCCCTGCGCATTTGTTTACTCTGTATGTAGAAATGGCTGTTAAGACAGTGGTGGCAGACTTAACTAAGGGAGAGAAATTGGATGGCAACAATTATGATATATGGCGCTGTAAGATCCAATACCTCCTCAATGAGCAAGAAGTGTTGACCACACTTGAACAAGTGATAGTTGAGCCAGAGCAGGGCAATACAGCTCAACATCGTCGTGATGTTGAAGTCCTTTAGACTTGGCGTAACAAAGATCGGTGTGCGCGCTTTACTATGTTGAGCAGCATGCACAACGACTTGATTAGTGAGTTTGAGCATTGCCCGACTGCATTTGAGATGTGGGAAGCTCTCAACCAAAGTTTGGTATTACCTCTCTGGAAAAGCTACGTGGGCTGACTATGAAGTTTGACTCCTATCAGAAAAGGGCGCATCACTCGATGAAGCAGCATTTGAGGGTCATGTTAACTATGATACGTGAGCTTGCGGCTGCTGGGCACAATTTGACTCAAGAGCAGCAAGTACAAGCTGTGATTCACTCTCTGCCAAATTCTTGGGAGCAGATGAAGCAGAACATGATGCATAATGAGAGTGTGAAAACATTCGAAGACATATCGCGTCATTTGGAGCTAGAGGCTGAGCGCCTTGAGGCGGCTAAGTCTGATGGTTCTGCTATGGTGGTTGAGTCGAGCTCACGTAGGACTTCTCAGTTCAAACGTGGAAAAGCAAAAGGTGCCCCTAAGAAGCAAGCAGCAGCTACGCTAAAGCCCAATGGCGCTAGAAATTTCAAGCGTAGGGGCAAGAGAGGTGGCAAGAAGGTAAAGGCTAAATTGACATACTTTAACTATAACAAAGAAGGACACTTCGCTCGGGATTGCCCTGAGCAGAAGAAGGTACTCCCTTACTTAATTTCTCGCATTCAATGCTTTGTGTCTAGTCAAGCATTAATTGCTCATTCTCCTCATTTTTGGGTTGTAGACTCCAGAGCAACAAACCACATCGTGAGGGACAGAGTAGGGTTCGTTGAGTATCGCCGAGTACTTGCTGGGAGCAGAAAAGTTTACATGGGGAACGAGACCAGTGTGGAGGTGCTTGGCATTGGCACATACAAGCTGGAAATGCGACGAGGGCGCACCTTGTATCTTCATGATGTTCTTTATGCTCCGGATATTCGGCGAAACTTAGTTTCAGTTATTAGCATGATGAGCCTTGGTTTTGGCTTTTGTTTTGAGAATAATGGTGTTAGCATTTATTTGGGAACAATTTTTTATGGTTTTGGTTATCTTTCAGATGGTTTTTTAGTTTTGGATGTGGATGATTCTAGTTATAATAAAAATGCCAATGGCTCTGTTTCGAATATTGAATCTTTTTGTGATAATGATTCTATGAGATGGCATGCTAGATTAGGCCACATAGGGCAAGACATGATGACTAGATTGGCTAGAGAAGGTCTTTTAGGCCCACTCGCTAGAGTCACTTTGCCTACTTGTGAGCACTGTCTTGCTGGTAAGGCAACAAGGAAACCATTTGGGAAAGCCATAAGGGCATCTATCCCATTACAACTTATTCATTTTGATATATGTGGACCAATGAATGTGAGGGCAAGGCATGGAGCCCCTTATTTCATCACATTTATAGATGATTGCACGTGTTTTGGTCATGTCTATTTGATTTCTCACAAGTCAGAAGCATTGGATTGCTTTAGACGGTATGTTAATGAGGTTGATAATCAATTAGACAAGAGCATTAAGGCTCTAAGGACTGACCGAGGACGTGAGTATCTATCTGAGCAATTTAAAGTGCTCTGTGAGGAAAAAGGAGTCATCAAGCAATTGACAATTCCTAGGACTTCGCAGCAAAATGGTGTAGCGGAGAGAAGGAATCGCACATTGCTTGACATGGTTAGATCAATGATGGCGCAAGCTAATCTTCCTGTTTCTTATTAGGGAGATGCTTTGTTGACTGCTGCCTACATCCTTAACCGTGTGCCCTCCAAATTAGTTCCTTCCACCCCATATGAGATGTGGACTGGCAAAAAGCTTGATTTGGGCAATTTGCAGCCTTGGGGTTCGGCAGCTTACATACACAACGCTTCTCATAAGTTTGGGAAGTTGGGCCATAGAGGAAAGAAGTGTATCTTCATTCGCTATAGTGAGCATTCTAAGGGCTATGTGTTTGTTGGGGAGCATCCGAATGGAAGTGTGACTGAAATTGAGTCACGAGATGTGGATTTCCTAGAGGAGGATTTCCCTAGCAGAGGTGAGATAACTAGAGAAGTAGAACTCCATGAGATGAAGGATCTACCTGAAGGCACACCTAGTAGCCTAGTTGTAATAACCCTGATCTCCGATTAATGCTAATTCATGAGTAATTATGCCTCACAGTAATTTAGAAGGAATCTGAGATTAATTTGCATATATATTGCATTATTTATGCGTTTCTATCTGTTCGGTGTAAAACGATCTGTTCATGTTTCGACTTTAAATTGCGAATTGAAAGCCTTATCGGCGCCTGATTTCGAAATTGATTAGTGTTTTAGACTAGTTAAATTTTATGTGATTTTATGGTATGTTTAATTAGAATTTGGTTTGGTATGATTAAAGTAGATTATAATGTTAAATTATATCAACTTGAATTATTTACCTTATTGCCACTTAGTGGACAAATCTAGGCCATGTTTTGATCTTATATCACTTAGTGCATCAATTTCATCTCCTCTAGAGACCAAAACGTGAGCAAGAGAAAGAGAGTAGGAGGAAGACTTGGTTTCAACAAGATTTGGCTTGGAACTTAGGAGAATTGAAGGATTAGTTACAAATTGAACTTCTAGACGTGGAATTGAAGAACTAAGGTAGGAGGACCATCTCTTTGAACTTGTATTTAGTTGTATCTTGCATGATTCATGATAGAATAGAAGATTGAAGTCAAGAATTAGTGTAAAATGTTGAATTGGGTAGTATATCATGCATGCATGTGCACACCTTGAAGTTTAAGGTTGATTTCCATGAAAATCTTGCATGCAAGCTCATATTTTAGCCTTAGTCCATGAATTCATCATGAATTTGAGTTTAAAACTTGCATTTGGTTATATTTTGGAGCTTTGGATTCAATGGAACACTTGCTTGACACATACATATCATGTTCTTGGAATTTATTGTTAAGATTGTGTTTAATTGACTCACCCTTGGGCTTTGATTTTACAAATTGAGCTTCGGAACATCTTATACTTTGAGTTTGGAGGTATTTTCCAGAAAATGAGCCCAAGAGGTTGAGTTTTGAGCTGATGAATACTTGGTTTGGGCTTGGGAGGCAAATCTGGAAATTCCAGAATTTGGCTTCCTCGCTCGAGCGAAGGATTTCACGCTCGAGCGACCATCGTTTGTTCTGAGCTCCGCTCGAGCGAAGGAATGGTGGCTCGAGCGTAAATTGCAAGCTCTCAGGTTTTTGGTGAACGTAGACGCACGCTCGAGCGAAGAGACCTACGCTCGAGCGAGCATCGCGCGTAAAAAATCAGCAACCAGTACTTTTACATTTTTACAGACCGCTCGAGCGAAGGAGTCCTTGCTCGAGCGACCCCTCTGTTTTGACAAGCTCGCTCGAGCGAAGAAATCCTCGCTCGAGCGAGACCCCTGTTTTCAGCAAGTTTTGCAAAATATTTTCTAAGGCATTCTTGCATCCTCATTCCATCCTAGGCATTCCTAGGCCATGTTTAAGACTCTATAGCGAGGATTAAAGGGTAGAAACGCACTAAGAACCAGTGACGTAAGTTTTGTACAATTAGAACGTGTGTTTCAAGTGTGTGTATCTGTTATGTGTTCTGTAGGTCACGAGCCATACACCGTCACTCAACTTGCTCCGTCTTTCTGATTCAAGATCAACTGTGAGTAATAACTTAGTAAAGTTATGTTCAAACTGTATCTACTTTCTGAAATGATATTTCTGTATGAATGAATGGTTGTCCAATGTTTTCTGAAATGTATTCGTGACATTCTTAGCCTCAAATATGTTCTGTTTCGTCCCTTTATGGGCCAACTGTACGTCTCATGAGCCAACTGTTTATGGATCCTTACGTCCCTTTATGGGCCAACTGTACGTCTCATGAGCCAACTGTATCGTCTCCGTGCACGTGAGTCAACTGTTTGCCTTTATGGCCGTCTCTTTATAGGTCAACTGTATCTGTGAGAGCTAATGAATGTAACACGTATGCTTATGCATGACTTATGATTTCTGAATATGATCTGGACAAATATGATTTTGATGTGAACTGAATTATGATTTCTGAATCTGTATGGACTCATTCATTGAAACCCCTTTACTCTGTTATTATTCACTGGGCTTTCGCTCACAGTTTACTATATATATGTAGGTGAGTCGGCGTGTGACCAGGGCCAGAATTGACGGCCTTCATCTCTGTTTTTGGTCAGCCAACTATTTGTGCCTCCCAAGGAGGTTCCGATCGGGGTCTAATGCTTTGGCTGTTTTTGTTATCATGCTAGTCTCTGTATATGTTTTGCTAAGTTAGGTCTTGGGAAGTACATTCTGTAAATACCTTTGTACATATTGGTGTACTCTGACTGGCATGTTTTTGTATAAATAAGTTTTAAATCTTCTGTCCCATGTACGTTATTACAGCTCATTTGACCTTGTCTCTTATGTATTAATGCTTCCGCAGCCCCTTATTAATTGCTAATCTGTACAGAGGCCTTTGGTAATCTACAGATTACTGGCCAGTTACGGTGCTAAACCTTCAGGGGCGGGTTTGGGTCGTGACAGAGTAGTATCAGAGCACGTGTTCTACCGCACACACTGGTCCATATGAGCTTAGGATGTCCTAGTAAGCATTAGGGGCATTCCATCTGCATGTGTGAGTGCGTGGTAATTTAACTGAATGTGAAAATTGAACGTCATTTTGAACGAATGAATTGAAAGAAATGAATAAGATTATGCATGTGTTTAATATCGTTGATGTCTGTATAATAAGATGGAGAATGCAAGGGGAAGTGGTGAAGGTGAATCTTCAGAGGCTCGCATGGGCCGAATGAAACAGATGTTAGCAGCATTGACTGAAACTTTGACACAACAACAGAGACAACAACCTTTGCCCGCTCCACCTCCGCCGGTGCAGGCTGAAACAGACAATAATGACCTTATTAACTTGACACAGAAGTTTATGAAAATGAAGCCGCCAGCTTTCTATGGTGGAATTGAACCACTGAAAGCAGAGACATGGTTACTGGAAATGGAAAAATTGTACGAAGTGTTCCCTTGTACCGAAGTCCAGAAAGTCCTCTTAGCCACTTATACTTTGAAGGATGAAGCCCGAAGGTGGTGGTTACTGATCCGAAATGGCAACGGGAATATGACATGGGCACAGTTTAATGCTATTTTCTACGACAAGTACTTTCCCCAATGTTTCAGGGATCGGAAAGTGTCTGAATCCCAAGAACTCAAACAGGGACGGATGGCAGTAGCAGAGTATGAAGCTAAATTCACCGAACTGGCACGGTTTGCTCCACATATGGTGGACACTGATTACAAGAAAGCACAAAAATTTGAGGGTGGATTAGATTTGGAAGTGTTTGATCGGGTAGGCGTACTGAAATTGCCTACTTATGTAGAAGTGTTAGATAGATCTTTAATGGCGGAAGCTACCATAGACGCTATGAAACAAAGCAAGGCCCCAGTAACTACAACAAATGAATGGAGAGGAAAAAGATCCGGGTTTGGTTTTAAAAGAGGCCGGTCCTTTGGCAGTAAGAAGCAAAACACAGGGTCTACTAACAGCTCGAGTCAGAGTAGTGGGTCTTTTCCGGTCTATTCTGATTGCGGTAAAAAGCACAGGGGTGTGTGCCACCGAGTATCCAGTGCTTGTTACTGATGTGGCCAACCAGGCCATGTAGTGAGAGATTGTCCATTCAGGTATGAGAATACTAGCCGTCCTGCAGCAAGTTCAGCGGGATCCGCTTCTGTGGCCAAAACCAATGTCAAAGCCAATACTGGGAAAGAACCTCTGAGACAAGGCCGAGTGTTTGCCTTAGTGCCCGGTGACGTACCGAACACCTATACTGTGGTGTCAGGTACACTCCCTATATGTTCTCAAAATGCATGTGTATTGATAGATTCTGGTTCCACGCATTCCTTTGTATCGCATGTTTTTTCTCAAAAATTGATTAGACCATTAGAACTTATGACATATGTGTTATCTGTATCTACGCCATCTGGGGATTCTATGATGTGTGCTCATGTTTATCCAGCGTGTGATGTTGTGATTGGCGATATGATGTTGTATGTGGACTTATTACCCTTGGACATTAATCATTTTGATTGTATTTTGGGGATGGACTGGTTGACTAAATACTGTGCTACCATTGGCTGTGCAAATAAAACTGTTGTGTTTAGGCCACCGGGAATGCCTGAATTTACTTTTACTGGGAATGGGGTAGTTCCTCTCCCATATTTGATTTCGGCTATGAAAGCTGTAAAACTCCTTAGGAAGGGATGTAGGGGTTATCTGTGTTGTATACTGACTGCACCATCTGATAGTACTACTGTAGAAACAATCCCCGTTGTTTGTGAATTTTCCGATGTGTTTCTGACTGACTTACCTGGGGACTTAGTTGATAGAGAAATTGAATTCACTGTTGAAGTATTTCCAGGGACACAACCCATTTCCAAGACTCCCTATAGAATGTCTATCTCTGAATTGAAAGAATTGAAAACCCAACTTCAGGAACTGCTAG
Organism: Camellia japonica; assembly: GCA_030407325.1. Taxonomy (NCBI): domain Eukaryota; kingdom Viridiplantae; phylum Streptophyta; class Magnoliopsida; order Ericales; family Theaceae; genus Camellia; species Camellia japonica. The sequence continues at coordinate 52,552,922 of JAPPVO010000017.1, forward strand.
ATAAGAAATTTATTCGTCCGAGTACTTCACCTTGGGGTGCTCCAGTTTTGTTTGTCAAAAAGAAGGATGGGTCTTTAAGATTGTGTATAGACTACTGGGAATTGAACAAAGTAACTATCAAGAACAAATACCCTTTGCCTCGAATAGATGACTTGTTTGACCAACTTCAGGGTGCCCAAGTGTTTTCCAAAATTGACCTCAGGTCCGGGTATCATCAATTAAAGGTTAGAGCTAAGGACATAGAGAAAACTGCATTCCAAACTAGATATGGACATTATGAATTTTTAGTAATGCCGTTTGGGATGACTAATGCACCTGCAGCTTTCATGGATCTTATGAATAGGGTGTTTAAATCATATCTGGATGACTTCATTGTTGTATTTATTGATGACATTTTGATTTATTCTAAAGACAGGGAAGAACATGAGAACCATCTGAGAACCACCTTACAGATTTTGAGAGAAAAGAAATTGTATGCTAAATTGTCCAAGTGTGAGTTCTGGCTTGACAGTGTGGCATTTTTAGGACATGTGATCAACAAGGATGGAGTTTCTGTCGACCCCCAGAAAATTGAAGCTGTCGTGGATTGGCCTAGACCCACAAATGTGACAGAAGTCCGAAGTTTTCTGGGACTTGCAGGTTACTACCGGAGGTTTGTGAAAGACTTTTCTAAGCTCGCCTTGCCATTGACTCAGTTAACTCAGAAAAATATGCCATTTGACTGGAATGAACAAAGAGAGGCAGCTTTCCAAGAGTTGAAAACCAGGTTAGTGACTGCACCAATCTTAACTTTGCCTAATGGTACTGATGGGTTTCAAGTGTACAGTGATGCTTCTTATAAAGGCCTGGGGTGTGTACTAATGCAAAACGGAAGGGTGATTGCCTATGCTTCTAGACAACTCCGACCTCATGAAAAGAATTACCCAACACATGATCTTGAATTGGCAGCCGTGGTGTTTGCTTTGAAAATATGGCGTCACTATCTGTATGGGGTAACTTGTGAGGTTTATACAGACCATAAAAGTTTGAAATATTTCTTCACCCAAAAGGAGTTGAATATGAGACGGAGACGTTGGTTGGAACTAATCAAGGACTACGATTTGCAAATCTTGTATCATCTAGGAAAGGCTAATACCGTAGCAGATGCCTTGAGCTGAAAATCTAGTGCGAATTTGTCATGTTTGCTATCCAACCGAAAAGAATTGTTGACTGATCTTGAACAAGATGGACTGTTAACTGCTATTGCCGCTCAACCTATAATTCTTGACGAGATCAAACAGAAACAGTGCGAAGATGAACATCTGAAAAAGATCATAGAGGAATTTGACTCAAAGCCAAGGCCGGGATTTGTATTTGAGAATGAGGTGCTGAAATTTCAGAACCGTCTTTGTGTACCCGATTGTTGTGACTTAAGGAACGTGTTATGACCGAAGCTCACAGTAGTAAATTTGCTATGCATCCGGGGAACACGAAGATGTATCATAATTTGAAACAGAATTTTTGGTGGCCTGGGATGAAAAAGAGTATTGCGGACTTTGTGACTAGATGTCTACAGTGCCAACAGGTAAAAGCCGAACACCAACGACCCGCCGATCTGCTACAACCACTCCCAATACCGGAATGGAAATGGGAGCACATTACCATGGATTTCATTATGGGATTGCCTCGTTCTTCTCGAGGTATGGATTCTATCTGGGTTATAGTTGACCGTTTAACTAAGTCTGCCCATTTTCTGCCTGTCAAAACTATCTATAATGCTGATAAATTGGCCAATATCTATATGACTGAAATTGTGAGATTGCATGGAGTGCCAGTATCTATTGTGTCTGACAGGGACTCAAAGTTTGTATCGAGATTCTGGCAGAGTTTGCAACAAGCTTTGGGGACTGAATTGAGACTGAGCAGTGCCTATCACCCACAGACAGATGGCCAAACTGAACGAACGAATCAAACTCTGGAGGATATGCTCAGAATGTGTGTGTTAGACCTCCAAGGGAATTGGGAGACCTACTTGCCATTAGCTGAATTTGTGTACAACAACAGTTACCATTCAAGCATTAGGATGGCTCCTTACGAAGCTTTGTATGGAAGAAAATGTCGTTCTCCGATATGTTGGGCTGAAGTAGGTGATAGACCTTTGTTGGGACCGGAACTTGTGCAAGAAACAACCGAGAAAGTGAAATTGATACAACAGCATTTGAAAACTGCACAGAGTCAACAGAAAAGCTATGCCGATGTTCGAAGAAGAGAGAGGGAATATGAGGTTGGGGACCATGTGTTTATAAAGGTGACCCCGATGAAGGGTCAGACTCGGTTTGGTGTTAAGGGCAAGTTGGCGCCGAGGTATGTTGGACCTTATGAAATTCTCGAAAAGATCAATCCGGTGTCGTATCGGATAGCCTTACCTCCTGTAATGGAACATATGCACAATGTCTTTCATGTACCGATGCTTCAGGAATATTTGAGAGATCCACTCTACATCATTGAACCGACACATGTGCTTTTGAAAGATGACTACACTTATGAGGAGAGACCTATCCAGATTGTGAATCGCCGGATCAAAAAGTTGAGGAATAAAGAAATACCATTGGTGAAAGTTGATTGGCAAAACCACGGAGGAACCTATGCAACTTGGGAAACCGAGGAAGACATGATGAAGAGATATCCGGATTTGTTTCCATTAGACCCAATGTTGATTCCAAATGAAGGTAATTCGAGTTTGGAGGACCAAACTCTTTTAAGGGGGAAAGACTGTAATAACCCTGACCTCCGATTAATGCTAATTCATGAGTAATTATGCCTCACAGTAATTTAGAAGGAATCTGAGATTAATTTGCATATGTATTGCATTATTTATGCGTTTCTATCTGTTTGGTGTAAAACAATCTGTTCATGTTTCGACTTTAAACTGCGAATTGAAAGCCTTATCGGCGCCCGATTTCGAAATTGATTAGTGTTTTAGACTAGTTAAATTTTATGTGATTTTATGGTATGTTTAATTAGAATTTGGTTTGGTATGATTAAAGTAGATTATAATGTTAAATTATATCAACTTGAATTATTTACCTTATTGCCACTTAGTGGACAAATCTAGGCCATGTTTTGATCTTATATCACTTAGTGCATCAATTTCATCTCCTCTAGAGACCAAAACGTGAGCAAGAGAAAGAGAGTAGGAGGAAGCTTGGTTTCAACAAGATTTGGCTTGGAACTTAGGAGAATTGAAGGATTAGTTACAAATTGAACTTCTAGACGTGGAATTGAAGAACTAAGGTAGGAGGACCATCTCTTTGAACTTGTATTTAGTTGTATCTTGCATGATTCATGATAGAAGATTGAAGTCAAGAATTAGTGTAAAATGTTGAATTGGGTAGTATATCATGCATGCATGTGCACACCTTGAAGTTTAAGGTTGATTTCCATGAAAATCTTGCATGCAAGCTCATATTTTAGCCTTAGTCCATGAATTCATCATGAATTTGAGTTTAAAACTTGCATTTGGTTATATTTTGGAGCTTTGGATTCAATGGAACACTTGCTTGTCACATACATATCATGTTCTTGGAATTTATTGTTAAGATTGTGTTTAATTGACTCACCCTTGGGCTTTGATTTTACAAATTGAGCTTCGGAACATCTTATACTTTGAGTTTGGAGGTATTTTCTAGAAAATGAGCCCAAGAGGTTGAGTTTTGAGCTGAAGAATACTTGGTTTGGGCTTGGGAGGCAAATCCGGAAATTCCAGAATTTGGCTTCCTCGCTCGAGCGAAGGATTTCACGCTCGAGCGACCATCGTTTGTTCTGAGCTCCGCTCGAGCTAAGGAATGGTGGCTCGAGCGTAAATTGCAAGCTCTCAGGTTTTTGGTGCACGCAGACACACGCTCGAGCGAAGAGACCTACGCTCGAGCGAGGAGCTGTGTCTCACGCTCGAGCGAGCATCGAGCGAGCATCGCGCGTAAAAAATCAGCAACCAGTACTTTTACATTTTTACAGACCGCTCAAGCGAAGGAGTCCTCGCTCGAGCGACCCCTCTGTTTTGACAAGCTCGCTCGAGCTAAGAAATCCTCGCTCGAGCGAGACCCCTGTTTTCAGCAAGTTTTGCAAAATATTTTCTAAGGCATTCTTGCATCCTCATTCCATCTTAGGCATTCCTAGGCCATGTTTAAGACTCTATAGCGAGAATTAAAGGGTAGAAACGCACTAAGAACCAGTGACGTAAGTTTTGTACAATTAGAACATGTGTTTCAAGTGTGTGTATCTGTTATGTGTTCTGTAGGTCACGAGCCATACACCGTCACTCAACCTGCTTCGTTTTTCTGATTCAAGATCAACTGTGAGTAATAACTTATTAAAGTTATGTTCAAACTGTATCTTCTTTCTGAAATGATATTTCTGTATGAATAAATGGTTGTCCAATGTTTTCTGAAATGTATTCGTGACATTCTTAGCCTCAAATATGTTCTGTTTCGTCCCTTTATGGGCCAACTGTACATCTCATGAGCCAACTGTTTATGGATCCTTGCGTCTCTTTATGGGCCAACTGTACGTCTCATGAGCCAACTGTATCGTCTCCGTGCACGTGAGTCAACTGTTTGCCTTTATGGCCGTCCCTTTATGGGTCAACTGTATCTGTGAGAGCTAATGAATGTAACACGTATGCTTATGCATGACTTATGATTTCTGAATATGATCTGGACAAATATGATTTTGATGTGAACTGAATTATGATTTCTGAATCTGTATAGACTCATTCATTGAAACCCCTTTACTCTGTTATTATTCACTGGGCTTTCGCTCATAGTTTACTATATATATGTAGGTGAGCCGGCATGTGACCAGGGCCAGAATTGACGGCCTTCATCTCTGTTTTGGTTAGCCTACTATTTGTGCCCCCGAGGAGGTTCCAATCGGGGTCTAATGCTTTGGCTGTTTTTGTTATCATGCTAGTCTCTGTATATGTTTCTGCTAAGTCAGGTCTTAGGAAGTACATTCTGTAAATACCTTTGTACATATTGGTGTACTCTGACTGGCATGTTTTTGTATATAAATAAGTTTTAAATCTTCTGTCCTATGTACGTTATCACAACTCATTTGACCTTGTCTCTTATGTATTAATGCTTCCGTAGCCCCTTATTAATTGCTAATCTGTACAGAGACCTTTGGTAATCTACGGATTACTGGCCGGTTACGGTGCTAAACCTCCATGGGCGGGTTTGGGTCATGACACTAGTAGAGAATGAGGAGATAATTCCTCAAGCTCCTAGGGACAGTGGAAGTGATCTACCTGCCCATGGATTAGATCCAATGGATGAGGATTCTCAACTACGTAGGAGCAAACGTGGAGCTATACCCCGTCGTCATTTTGAGATTGAAGGGGAAGCATTCATGATTGCTCCGAGTGATGAGATGGAGCCTAAGAATCTCAAATAGGCTCTCTCATCCCCTACTAGTAAAGAATAGAGTATTGTAATGGATGAAGAAATAGAGTCTATGAAGAAAAATCATGTCTGGGACTTGGTTGATTTGCCACCAGGGGCAAGACTATTGGGAACAAATGGGTTCTCAAAATCAAGCGGAAAGCGGATGGTTCCATAGAAAGGTATAAGGCTCGCCTAGTGGCGAAAGGTTACTTCCAATAAGAGGGTGTGGACTATGAGGAAACTTTTTCACCAGTTGTAAGGTTTGCCTCTATTCGCCTAATCCTGACCATAGTAGCTCAGTTGGACTTAGAGCTATATCAGATGGACGTTAAGACTGCATTTCTCAATGGAGAATTGGATGAAGAGATCTATATGGATCAACCAAAAGGCTTTGTGGTAGTAGGTCAGGAGTGCAAAGTTTGCAAGCTTCAACGATCTATTTATGGGTTAAAGCAATCATCCAGACAGTGGAATCTGAGATTTCATTGAGCCATTGTTTCTAATGGGTTTACGATGATTGATGAAGATCACTGTGTGTACGTTAAGCGGTCCAAGGACATTTTTCTAATATTGTCATTATATGTAGATGACATATTATTGGCTGGAAATGACAAGGAGATGATTGTCGCCACTAAAATGTGGTTGTTCTCTACATTTGAGATGAAGGACATGGGTGAGGCGAGCTATGTGCTCGGTGTTAAGATCCTTAGGGATCGCTGTAGGAGACTTCTTGGTTTGTCTCAAGAGACTTACATTAAAACTATCCTAGAGCGATTCCAGATGCAGAGCTGTAAACCCATTGACACTCCTGTTGCGAAAGGCGAGAGCTTAAGCCTTGATATGGGTCCTAAGACTCAAGAAAAAAATGAAAAGATGGCCCGTGTTCCCTATGCAAATGCTGTTGGAAGCTTGATGTATGCTATGATGTGTACGCGTCCTAACATTTGTTATGCAGTCGGATTGGTGAGTCGTTACCAATCGAACCCAGGACCAGCTTATTGGAAAACAGTTAAGAGGACATTACGATATCTTAGAGGGACTGCAGATTACACACTTTGCTACCAGAGTTCAGATCTACATCTAGTTGGCTATTGTGATGCTGACTGGGGAGGAGTCTTAGATGAGCGTAAGTCTACTTCAGGATATGCTTTCATGCTTAGCGATGGTGCTATTTTTTGGAGTAGTAAGAAGCAATCCTGTATCGCCATATCGACTATGGAGGCTGAGTTTGTGGCTTGTTCATCGCTGTTCAGGAAGCCGTTTGGTTGAGGAGATTCCTTCAGCATTTGGATGTTGTCACACACACTTCAGACCCTTTGACTATCCATTGTGATAGCATGGCTGCACTTGCTTATGCTAAGGATCCTAAATACCACGGCAGAACCAAACACATTGATGTGAGGTTCAACTTTATCAGAGACATTGTGGCGCAAAAAGAAGTGATCCTGGAGCACATCCCTACATGTCGCATGGTTGCAGACCCTTTGACTAAGCCCATTGCTAGAGATGTTTATCTTACTCATGTTAGGGCTTTAGGACTACGTAGGTGGTGATATATTTATGTGTATTCAGTTGAACTCTTTTTTTTTTGGGGATATTTATGCCATTAGTATTCATATTTGTTTCTATTATACATTTATGTTTACTACTTTTTGCAATGGTTTGTGAAATACACAAAATAATTAAATTGATGTTAGCAGGCAAGATTGGCTCACTCACACGAGCAATCGCCCTTAGCGCTAGGTAGCGAGTAAGGATGAGACTAGCGGCTTATTGTATTTGGAGCAAATAGAGAAGCCAAAATTATCCACTAGCTATGTTGCCTTAGTTGGAGCCAAGATGAGGTCTTGTTAGAGACCGACCATGGATATGAGAGTACCCACTTTTCCATGATGTGCCTGTTATGGATAGCCAGATGCGAGATCTCATTTGATGCCTGAGAGGCGAGCAAATAGAGAATTCGAGTTAGACGCTAGGAAGCGACTTGTGCGCTTAAGAGCAACTAGACTAAGATCTGTATGGTGTGTGCGTTTAACATCACTCTTTGGAAGAGTTACTCCACTATAACATGCACTCGTACTGCATGTGCTTATCAACCCGTTAGCAAGGTGAAAGAATGGATCCCTGCTTCTTCACTGTGTGAGTCCTAAAAGTCATTTTTTCCCTAAATGACTTCACTTTGTGCTTTTTGTGACCTTTGACTATGTCATAAGATGAGGAGTTGATGTTCAGCTACTTTGGTATGTTGCCTGCAGTCATGTATGATTCGGCTTTAAGGGACATTACTGGGAAAGCGGTCAATTTCAAATTGAATGATATGAGGGTAAAGGGAAGATCATCTAGTTTTACATCTCTGTTCTATATTTACTGTCGATAACTCACATCGCTCTTTATAGGATGCTGATTGGGTGTGAATATAATGCGGGACCTAGGAGAGTCAAACATGCTCTTTGAGGGATTAGAGATGTTTTTGGATTGATGTAGCTAGATGGGTCTGGGTACATGAGACACTATTTCTGTTCATTTTGGGTTGATGTCTCTATGCTGACTCATATTGAGTTTCTAGTATAGAGCTCCCACATGCAGGTGTTCTCAGCGGTCGCACGGTGCATTGGCTAGTATGAGATTGTTCATTTTTAGGGAGATTCAGATAGAGATGTGGCAGTGTCATGCCAACTCATGTGCGAATGGGAGATGTTAGAAATTGGGCGTCCATGTGGCATGACGTGCTGAACCTTTTGAACCTTATCCAAATAAGTTTGAATTTGAATTCAAAACCTATTTGAATAACCACTCGGGATATTTATATCTATCATATCAACTGATATGGATAGATGATATAGATATCTTATATATCTGATATGATACGGGATATGGTTAATCAGAAAAACAACGTATGTTTTATGCTTTTCCCATATACTGATTCTCTCCCAAAAAACAATGATCAAGCCATTTTGCACTGTGATTTGTGTTGGTGATATTCATTTTGTAATATCACTGCACTACTGGGTTGGTTGTTTACTTTCTGGAAGCACGTGATTTACCCATGAGATCTTTCACTTCAGACTCTGCTTAAAGGTATGGCTTTGAAATTAATCATCCACTGCGTCTTATACTATGATTTACAGTTACCATATAATTTCTCATATTTATTTATGGATATGGATGACATATACAATTTTGATAATATTTTTGATGACCGTTTACACATTTCGATTAATTTCGAGATCCACGCAAAGTGCTCATTTCATTTAGATCAGGCAAATCTCGGGTAGTGTCTATGAACGTAGCTCCAAGGAGTTGATAACACCTGATGGGAGTTGAATATGAGACCTAGAGAGAGCACACTCTCAAATCCCAAACTACACCCATTAGGCCAACCCTTTGAGGTTTATGATTATAATAATATATTGTCCACCTTTTTGAAAATAAATATGATAAAATATGGTTTATGATTTTCATATCAATTTGAGCTACAAAGGAAGAGCTAAAAAAAATAGAGTTGTTATAATAATGAGTAGTGCTAGAGACTTACAATTTTATTTATTTATTTATTTTTTTTTGTTGAACACACTAGAAACTCACAAATTGGACTCTTAATTTACCTAAAGTGATGCGATAAGAGAGATAGACTCCACACAATTGAGTATCTGACAAATCAAAAGTTGACATGTATCATGTCATGTCATTTTGGATCAAATTATGAGAGGTTTTTTTTGTGAGTTTTTAAACATTTTTCAATAATAATAGAATAATTTATTTTGATATGAATGAAAGATTTTGTTACATACTTTTATTTTATTTTATAATTTTGTTTTTGTGGTTGCTTTTATTATTATGTGATACCTACACTATGTGGGCGTATGGAGTTTACTATTTTTGATTTTTTTTGGTTATTATTTATTTATTTTTTTGTGGATAAATCCTCTTTTTAAGTGTTTTATTTTATCAAACCCATATTCTTTTTGAATATTCTATTAAGTCCTGTTTAATGTAATATGACCAAATTATTATTTCTAAATTTTTGCACATGTTTCTATTTTAAAACTAATAGTACATAACAATAGTCCTTCATTTTATGGAAAAAAATATCTTCCACATCTTAAAGAGAAAACTTTTCCCTTATTTCATGGAGAAAATTTCTCCCTTATTCTAAGGAGAAAATCTCTCCCGCATTCTATGGAGAAAATCTCATATTATAAATTTTGAACATTTTTATAATTTGAAAATTTTAAAAATAACGCAACAAAAAATCTGAATAAAAATCAAAATACAATGTGAATGTTCACAGTAAACAACAAACATACAATTAACTTTTGAAAAAAACAAAACACATGTTAAAGTACAATGTGAATGTTCAGAATAAAGTGAAAAAAAATAACAACATACAACTAACTTTCGAAAAAACTTAAAAAAAAAAAAAACTCATACCAAAATACAATGTGAATGTTCACAATTTACAATCAACATACAACTAACCTTAGAAAAACTAAATTCATACTAATGTGAGCATTCACACTGCAAGATAAAACAAAATTGAAAAAAAAATGACTATTTCAATTGTTTAATAGTAACAAAAAATGATTGTTTAAACAACAAGTATAGTAACAAATAACCAATAATATGTGAACATTCACATCTTGCAAAATATATAAGGGTGATTTACAGCTAAGTCTCATTTTAGGAAATAATGGTACATTAAGTCCTACTTCAAAAACTTTTTACCAGTAAGTCCCATAATAAGTTTAAATGACGAAACTACGCTTACCAAATCAAAAACACAAAACATAAATTGCAAATTCGCGATTTCATTCTCACAGTTCATCCCGCCATTTCTCACCCTCGCAGATTTCATTTTCACCTTCATCAATTTTGCCTCACATTTCGTCTTACTTGATCAATCTTGTCTCAAATTTTAGAAGAACAAACTAGATCATCAAACATTCTGAGATCCGAACAACCAAAAATGGTGAAAACAAGTAAGATTTAAGTATCTTAAATCCTAGTTTTTGCGAAATCTTTCATTTTCGAAAACTTTTGCTTTTGATTTCCATTTTAGTTTGAATGTTGAGTTCGAAACTTTAGTTTTTGTTTTTGTTTGTGAATCTGAGAACATTCACTGTAATAGCACCAAAATTATGTTCTCATTCTTTCAGTTTAGGTTTCATTGTTGATTTTGGTACGATTGCTGTGAATGTTCTTAGATTTTGAGTCAATTTGAGTGAAAAACCCTAGTTAATCATATTCCCTTACTTTCAATTTAAAGTTCAATGTTGATTTTGGTACCATTGATGTTAATGTTCTTAGATTCTCAGTCAATTTGAGTGAAAAACCCTAGTTAATCATATTCACTTGCTTTCAATTTAGGTTTCAATGTTGATTTTGGTGCGATTGTTGTTAATATTCTCAGATTCTTAGTGAATTTGAGTGAAAAACCTTAGTTAATTATATTCTCTTGCTTTCAATTTAGGTTTCAATGTTGATTTTGGTGCGATTGTTGTGAATGTTCTCATATTTTGAGTCAATTTGAGTAAAAAATCCTTATTAATCATATTCTCTTACTTTCAATTTAGGTTTCAATGTTTATTTTGGTACAATTGCTGTGAATGTTCTCAGATTCTGAATCAATTTCAGTGAAAAACCCTAGTTAATCATATTCTCTTGCTTTCAATTTAAGTTTCAATGTTGATTTTGGTGCGATTGCTGTGAATGTTCTCATGTTTTGAATCAATTTGAGTGGAAAACCCTAATTAATCATGTTCTCATGCTTTCAATTTAGGTTTCATTGTTGATTTTGGTACCATTACTGTTAATGTTCTCAGATTCTGAATCAATTTGAGTGAAAATCCCTAGTTAATCATATTCTCTTGCTTTCAATTTAGTTTTCAATGTTAATTTTGGTACCATTGTTGTTAATGTTATCAGATTCTTAATGAATTTGAGCGAAAAATCCTAGTTAATCATATTTTCTTGCTTTCTATTTAGGTTTCAATGTTGATTTTAGTACCATTGTTGTTAATGTTCTCAGATTTTTAGTCAATTTGAGTGAAAAACTCTAGTTAATCATATTCTCTTGCTTTCAATTTAGGTTTCAATGTTGATTTTGGTACCATTGCTGTTAATGTTCTCAGATTCTTAGTCAATTTGAGTGAGAAACCCTTGTTAATCATATTCTCTTTCTTTTAATTTAGGTTTCAATGTTGAGTTTGGTACCATTGTTGTGAATGTTCTCGGATTCTGAGTAATTTGAGTCAAAAAACCGACTTAATCATATTCTCCTGATTTCAGTATAGGTTTCAATGTTGAGTTTGACACGATTGTTGTGAATGTTCTCAAGTTTTAAATCAATTTGATGGAAACACCCTAGTTATTCATATTCTCTTCCTTTTGATTTAGGCTTCACTGTTAATTTTGATACGATTGCTGTTAATGTTCTCAGATTGTTAGTCAAATTGAGTAAAAACTCTAATTAATCATATTCTCTTACTTTCAATTTAGGTTTCAATGTTGATTTCGGTACAATTGCTGTCAATGTTCTCAGATTCTTAGTCAATTTGAATGAAAACCCAAACTTAATCATATTCTCTTGATTTTAATTTAGGTTTCAACGTTGAGTTTGACATGATTGTTGTAAATGTTCTCAAGTTTTGAATTAATTTGACTGAAAAACTCCAGTTACTTATGTTCTCTTCCTTTTGATTTAGGTTTCAATGTTGAGTTTGACACGATTCCTAATTAATTATCTTCTCTCGCTTTCAATTTAGGCTTCAATGTTGATTTTGGTACTATTGCTCTTAATGTTCTCAGATTCTTAATGAATTTGAGTGAAAAATCATAGTTAATCATATTCTCTTGCTTTCAATTTAGGTTTCAATGTTGATTTTAGTACCATTGCTGTTAATATTCTCAGATTTTTAGTCAATTTGAGTGAATAACCCTAGTTAATCATGTTCTCTTGTTTTCAATTTAGGTTTCAATGTTGATTTTGGTACCATTACTGTTAATGTTATCAGATTCTTAGTCAATTTGAGTGAAAAACCCTTGTTAATCATATTCTCTTTCTTTTAATTTAGGTTTCAATGTTGAGTTTGGTACCATTGTTATGAATGTTCTCAGATTCTGAGTCAATTTGAGTCAAAAACCTGACATAATCAGATTATCTTGATTTCAGTTTAGGTTTCGATGTTGAGTTTGACACGATTGTTGTTAATGTTCTCAAGTTTTAAATCAATTTGACTGAAACACCCTAGTTATTCATGTTCGCTTCCTCTTGGTTTAGGTTTCATTGTTAATTTTGA
>JAPPVO010000017.1:53224298-53264298 GCA_030407325.1 Camellia japonica
CTTGTGGTTTGTCTCGAGATCTATTAATTTATGGTATGGAACTATGATATCTACGTATTTCTTAAAGCGTTCAGTCTGTGAAATGTGTTCACCTTTTGCTAACAAATATCAGCAACATTCTGTTAAACTTATATTATCTATGGTAATGTATGTGAATAAAGGGAAGAATGTATGTATTTTCTGTATACTTCTGAAGGTAATCTGTTCTGATGTTTTCTGGTATGGAACAAAGTGTTGTACGAAACTAAGTGCTACACCTTGGTGGGAGCCACCTCTAGAATCCATACGAGCCACCTCTTGAGTCCATACATTTGTTATTTCTGTTACCCCACGCTTATGCGTTCTGTTACCCCACGCTTATGCGTTCTGTTACCCTACGCTCATGCGTTCTGTTATTTCTAGACTGATAAGCCGTTCTGTTATTTCTGGGCCGATGGCCGTTCTGATATTTCTGGACCCATGGTCGTTCTGTATCTGTAGACCTATGGCTGTTCTGTATATACTAGGCTTAAAGCCATTCTGTTACGGAAATTGGACCCATGGCCATTTTGGAAATAATTATGGAACGTAGTTAATCATATGCATCTGCGATTATATGTTTGATTATTCAGGTTAGACATTACATTATTTATGTACTATTATTCACTGAGTTCGCTCATTCTGTATTTTGTTTGTCTATTTCTGTAGGTAATCAACTGGGAGTTCAGTCCTAACCTTTAAGGCTCGCCTTTCTCTTGTCAACTTTGATGCGTCCAGGCACCACCTGAAGCCGTGCATTTTGTAAAGTGTTGTGAGGATATTGATTTATACCTTGGTTGTCTTTCATTAATATTTTCGTTACCCGCCCAATTGTGGGTCAAAGTATGAATGTATAAGTGTGTAACCGAAGTTCGGGGGTATGTTTCTATATATATTGTGTACCTAATGCAATGTGTACGGTCCTGGCATGGTAGTGATAGCTCAATGGATGATGTTTTTGTTATTTTATATTGATAATACTTCCGCTCAGGCCCCATATGTTATGTATAACAGGTTAAGTGTTCGTTTCTGAATAGGTCATGCCCAAAACTTTTAGGGGCGAGTTAGGGGCGTGACACAAACCCGCCCCTATAGGTTTAGCGTCTAATCGGCAGTAATCCTTGGATTACCGAAGGCCTCTTAATAATTAGACTTGTAATTAGGGGCTGCGGAAGTAAATACATAAAAGAAATATACGTAGTCCATCATGCTGTGCAGACATACATGGGACTGATAATCTTAACTTACATAAACATACGAATGACGTCATAGGTACAGTATTTACACGTCACTTCATGTACATATAAAAGGAAAACTTGTTCATAGAGCAAAAAGAACAGTCTTATACACTCATATTAACACAGCCACAAGACATGACTTGATTTGGAACCTCCTCGTGAGGCGCAAAAGGTGGTTGACAAACACAATATGAAATGCTTCAGGCGTCATCTTAAGTCTAATCACGAGCCTGCTCACCTACATACATAATAAATAACTAGTGAGTGGAGGCCCAATGAATAATAACAAAGTAAAAGGGTAAATGAATGATGTTCCATAACTATGTCTGAAACCAAAGTTCACATTCGTATTCTCATTCTGAACATGCATACAAAAATCAGAGTTCATGCTTAATCTTACATGGTGCATCCGTTAGCGCTGATAGATCATATACAGAGTATCATAAATCATACTTGTCAATTCTATAGAAGAACCTCCGGCCGGGTAAGGATAACTTGTCAGTTCCATAAAGAAACCTCTAGATTGGGAACGGATAACTTGTCAGTTCCACCTAGGAACCTCCAGCCGGGTACAGATAGCTTGTCCGTTCCATAAGGAACCTCCGATACCGGGAACTTGTAACATACTTGAATCATAGTATAATGGCATAAATGCTTGTTAGAGTTGGACAATCATTCATAGTATAAAAATGGCATTTCAGATAACAGATCTTATTCCGTATACAGAAAATAAGCAAAGTTGAACATAGCTTTACCAAGTTATTACTCACTGATAACAGATGCTGCAAGTAGACAATTCAACTTCCTTTTGGCGCGTGACCTACACAGTTACAGAACGAACATATACTGAATTACACACCCGGAAATGATAACTTAGTCCCTTCTTGTTTTGGTGTGTTTTTACTTTATTAACCTCATTATGGTGTCTTAATCATGGCCTAGGAATGTCTAGGATGGAATGTGGATACAAAAATGTACTTGAAAATATTTTTTAAAACTTACTGAAACAAGGTCCACGCTCGAGCGTGGCTTTCCTCGCTCGAGCGGATATGCAGAATGTGAGGGTTCGCTCGAGCGGTCTGTAAATTTTGAAAAAGTACTGGTTGCTTGTTTTTCACGCTCGACGGACACTCGACCCCCGCTCGAGCATGAGACTCAAACCCTCACTCGAGCGTGACTTTTGTCGCTCAAGCGTGCTGCAAAACACAAGAACTTCTAAGGGCTTGCATTCCATGCTCGAGCGTATTTCAGGTCGCTCAGGCGAAAGTGTACGCACTCAGAGTGGCCGCTCAAGCATGGATTCCTCCCCTCAAGCGTAGGTGCAAATTCTGGAATTTCCAGATTTGTTCCCAAAGCTCAAAACTCAAACTTGAAGCTTTAAAACTTGATTTTTCTGGGCTAAAACTTGAGGAAATACAGGGAACTCTTAAAACCCCACGATTTAAGGATCATTTCAAGAGATCATGGCCCAATAGCTTGCCAATTGTGCAAAAATTCAACTTAAAATGTATGAATGTTCCATGAACATGACATGCATGAATTCCTTTGAACTCAATCTTTTCAAAACATGATCAAATATTACAAAACAACATGAAACTTGATGATTTCCTAAAAGTAAGGTGAATTCAAGACATGCATGAGGGAATTCTTGGAAATTAGACTCAAAACATGAGAAAATTTGCCTGCGTGTATGGAATGACTTGGCTTCCTTCGTTTCTAGCTTAATTCCTACATATTCAACTCAAATCTCTAGAGTTCATGACTTACACTTCATAGTTGTCCAAACAAAGAGTTGAATTCTTACTTAAACTTGTCAAGATGAGAGCTAGAAGTTTGACCCTTGAGTTCCTAAATCCAAATTCACAAGTTCTCTAGCAATTTCAATAATTTGAGCTCAACTTCCCTTCTTTCTTCCTCTCTCACGTTGGTTGTGTGTGTGTGTGGGCTCAACATATGTTAATCATGAGAAGAAAAGAGTGAGTAGGAGTACACAAGAAGCCTTATATAGGCTTGTCTAATGGTAGACAATTAAGACTAATCAAATGAGCCATTAAATTAATCTAATTTAATCGTTTCGAATCGAATTTTAATTGAACCTATCATAATATTCTAAAAATTCCAATTAACACATAAATCAAGTCAATTTCTGAATCGGATGCCAATAAGGCCTTTAATTCGCAGACCGAAATAAAAGCATATTATGTTCAACAGATATAAACACAAAATAATGCAATGCACATATAATTAACTCAAGATTTCTCATTAATTATTGGTTAGGCATAATTAAGTATGGATTAACGCTAATCATGGGTTGGGGTTGTTACAAGTGGACAGACCCCGTGAATGTTCATATTAAATATAGAATAAGATTTATGAGATTTACCATTGACAACATAACACATCCGATAACTCGTCCTAGTTTTCCCCAGTTTTGGCCCACTGACCCCATCAAGGTTGCCCGGATGCTCTCAGCCCAGTCATACTTGATCATGTTGTCTAATGGGTCCATGTATGAATAGAATGCCCATCAAATTGTTTCTCCGGACATGGAAAAGAACAGTTTGATGCATGCGTACATGCAAACTAATCTTGCAACCTTTTCATTGTCTTGTTTCTTTGTGCCCTTTAATGCTTCATTCAGAATTTCATTTATTTTTGTTGCGCTTAACCGACTGACAACATTGCACATTCGGTGTATGATGATGGCCGTTGGTTTTGCACCACAAGAGAGGTCCATTGTCTTGGTGCCGCAATCCACTCCAAAAATAAGTGATACATCACTTCTAAAAATCTGAATGCTCTTGTCCCCGATGTAAAACCTCCCACTGGATGGCTTGAATGTCTGCACTATATGTACAATGACATCATCGTATTTCATACAATGGTTGAGGTCGATTTCATTACTGATCAAACAATCAAATAAGGGCCAAAATGGTGTTTTCCTAAGGCATTTCAATTGACCATTTGTAAATTTTGTAACCTTCAATAGTTTCACCAATTCAATGATATTTGACCGGTAGTTGACCTTTTTCATGTTCACTTGTTCGGGACTAGCTGTTTCATCGGATTTGCCTTTGGCACAAGATTTCTCTCTCTTTCTTTTGCCATCAAATCTACAGGGAAGACCTATTTGTTCAAATACAAACAAATTTAATATTACTGTTCACAAATAAATAGTGATAATAAGTGTAAATTATTATATGCCATGTGAATAATGGAATGGTGATGGTGAAATAGTATGTGAATAGCTGATGCAAATGTTCACATGAAGAGATGATAGCACATGACAAACCAACATTCACATGAAGAAGTGAGAACAGTCACACATTACAACTATTAAACACGATGTATACACGATGTTAATTTTCACATCATCACACTTATATGTTTGACTGTGAATGTTCACAGCCAAATAGAATATTCAATGTGAATATTAACATTATATTCACAATGTGAATATTAAAATTATGTTCAGAATGTAATTATTGATATTATGTTCAGAATGTGCATATTGACATTAATGTTAATCAATAACAAGTGAAACAATATGATATTATTATTTATAACATGCCTACAAGAATTCACATGTAACCAAAACAGGGTTGGCAACCATCCATAGTTTGGACTGTAATTATTTCATGACCATCAACAACCAACAACACCAACAAGTCTGACATTGATGTCACAATTTGAATATTTACTCACTAACTGATCTAATGTGTGTTTATCCATTATTGAACAGCAATGTCAATGTTCACATCATTGATGTCAACTTCCACACCATTGTTTAGTAATGTGTGTTCCACATTTGTTTTGGTGCTAACATGAGCAAAACACGGGTGTCAATGTTTACATCAACACACATTGATGTGAACAACAACATAATATGACTGATTGAAAAATTAACAGTAATGTGAACATTCACATTATTATACACTAATGTAAATATTTACATCAGTGTCTACTAATATGAGTATATCCATTAATGAACAGTAATGTGAATATTCACATCATTGATGTTTACAAAATCAAATCCAAAAACAACAATAGTAATAGGACAATGTAAATATATACATCGGTTATCACATTATGTTATCATTGACTGAAAAACAAAGGGTGGAGCCAACAACACCAACAAGTCTGACATTGATGTCACAATGTGAATATTTACATCATATTTCATCACATTTTTGGGTCAAGATTGGAGGTTCTATGGACATCAACAATCAACAATACCAACATTGACAGTAATGTGAACATTCACATTATTATACACTGATATCAATGTTTACACCAGTGTTTACTAATGTGAGTTTATCCATTAATGAACAGTAATATGAATGTTCACATCATTGATATTTACAAAATCAAATCCAAAAACAACAATAGTAATACGGCAATGTAAATATATACATCGGTGATCACATTATGACTGAAAAACAGAAGGTGGAATGATGTTGCATACTTTTGTTCCTCATTGTGGGTGAGTACAGAAATCAATGGACCACACTCAGTTGACTGACAGGAAATACGGAACAACAAACTACGCTCCTTCCAATGTAAACCTCCGCAGCAGTGAGATGAAGTGGAATAGTAGTGGACGACGACAGTGGATAGTGGACGACGACGGTGGTGAGGCGATGTGAATCTAGGGCTACGGTTTGAGAGTTTTTTGGGGCCGACGATGAGATTTTATTTGGGAAATCAATGTTTTGTGGATTGAATAGATGGAATAGGAATGGTTTGTTTTCATAATGGAGTAGATGTGGGAGAAGTGGAGGGAGGGTAATTTCGTCCTATTATAATGAATGGACATGATGGAATAATCAAAAACGATTTGGGTTTTATGAAATAAAACTGTTAGGAATAGGATTTATGCAAAAAGTGCCCAATTTCTCCTCTTTGTTTGTGCCTTATGATAGAGAAGTTATTCGCTACTATGGGGCTGCAAATCACAAATTATCAATCACTTCAAAAATTCCATTGACTAAGTTATTCGTAGAAGAGCTTGAAAGTATATTTAGAGGTGCGAATTTCGAGTTCGATCCTAAGTTGTTAGTCATTTGATATAAAAATTGTATGGTCATACATGCCACATCACTGTAGATGTTTTTTGAAATTGCGTTTTCTATCAATTCGTCAAATTTCACGCGATTCCATACTCGGCCCCTTTTTTGCCACTTATTTTAATTAGTTTTGCTTAATTAGCAAAGTTTATTTGTATTACATTTTTATAACACACATGACAAATCCAAGATTATTACTATGGGAGTATGAAAATATATTTAGAGGTGCAAATTTTATAATTTTAAATTATTTTCAAATTTTCAATATAATATTTGATATTTTTTAAAATTTTTAGAGGTGCGGTCACCCCCTTTCACACAGTATTTTTAATATAATTATTTTAAATTTATTAATAAATAATATTTTTATGACAATCATCCAAAATATAATACAATTTGTTTTTAGGGATATTTACCAATAAATCTCATCTCACAAACAAGTACTCCAATTAATCTCAAGTTTTTTCTATTGATCTGTTAAATCCAATTAGTGGAGAGTTTCTTTCTGTGTGGTTCTATTTTTTATTTTAGTAGTGTTTTGGTAGACAACTATACCATTTTATTAATGTGACAAGTATGATATGATACTCCCATATGGTAGGTATTAATGTGACATTTCAACAATATGACACTCTACAAAAAAATTAGAAACTCCTTAGGGATTGTTTGGGATGTTCTAAAGAAATACACTTTTTGACTTTTATTAAATATGGGTTAGGTTTAAAGTGATGTGATAGAGAGGTGATGTGACTTAAATAGGATAGTGACTTTTTGATTTTTTGACTTTTATTAAAGATGCCAAACTTGACCTTAGTATACTTTTCTTAAATGTGGCAACGTAGTGGGTATGATGTGACACCCCAAAACATTTACTCTAAAAAAAAATAAAAACTTTTTAGTGTACTTTTTCCAAATGTGACAACATGTCAGTATGATGTGACACTTCAAAAAAATAAAAACTCCTTAGCGTACTTTTTTCAAACGTGATAACATAGCGGGTATAATGTGACACTTTAAAAAAACTAAAAACTCTTTAGTGTATTTTTTCCAAACGTAACATGTGACACTCTAACATGGTGGATATGATAAAACTCCTCAGTGTACTTTTATTAAATATGACAACATGGCGAGTATGATGTAACACTTCAAACCTTTTACTCAAAAAATAAAAATAAAAACTCCTTAATGTATTTTTCCCAGATGTGACAATATGACGCGTATGATGTGACACTTCAAAAAAAATAAAAGTTCCTTAGTGTACTTTTCTCAAACGTGACAATCTGACGGATATGATGTGGCACTCTAAAAAAAATTTGGTGTACTTTCCCCAAACGTGATGTGACACTCCAACGTGGCGGGTATGATATGATACTCTAAAAAAATTAAAAAACTCTTTAGTGTACTTTTTTTAAATGTGATACTCTAATGTGGCGGACAAATGAGGCATTACACATCTAAAAGGACTAAATGGATTATAAGAAAAAATATGGGACTATATAAGTTCAAAATATATGATTTATTGGTGAATCTCTCTCTTTTCTTTTCTTTCTTTTTATTTTTTATAGCTAACGAACAATAGATATAATACACATATGCAACTCACCCTTTTATTTTATTTTTAATAAAAATTTTTGTATTTCATTTTTGTATATATCAAAATATAAGCGATGTTGATGAATATGCAATTCCAACTATGATAAAGTTGAAGAAATCTTAACCTGTCATTTGAAAAATGAAAGGTCTAGGAAAAGTTTCCAAGTTTTATAAGAAAAATAGAAGGAGAGACTGGATAATTGGTTTCAAATTTGTGCAATCTAAACTTTTATATTTTAGACCAACAATTTGAAATTTTCAACTTCATCACAAAAATTGAAGCCAAGTTTAGAAAATTTAGTTCAATAAATTTTTCAGAGGTTAGGTTTTTTTTCAAGTTCATACATCAACTTGAGAGAATTTGAAACTTCCACAGACCCACGAGTCATTTTGTAGGTCCTCAATATGTATTATTTATGAAAAAAATAAGTTAATCTAATCATCATAAATTTTTTATTTTATTTCTTTTGTCTTTAAAAGATAGAAAATGAGTGAGAGCACTAATTAGTGCTATCACTAATGATGGACCCACTGCCACAGTGCTGTTGTGATGGTGTTTTTTTTTTTAAATGAATGCCAACTCATTAGTGCTAATTTAGAGCGCCACTTTTAATGGTCTCTATCATTACTGTTAAAAGATAGATGTTCTATTTTCAAAATTATATTTACAATTTACTTTTTCAGTAATAAATGTGATAAAAAAATGTTACGATTATTGAATCAAACTAATTTTTTTAATAAATAATATATATTAAGAGCCTTATAAAATGAACAATTTGAATAATTAAGAAAAACCTTTCAATGAAATGTGAATTTGACGGTCCAATCATTTTTTTATAAAACTTTGTTTTTCATTGTTGTATTGAATTTTTTTTTATTAATTTTTTTAAAGAGCCCTTCAATGAAATTTGAATGAAAAATGTTTGGGAGCCCTAATTTTTGTGGCTCAAATGGTTCAAAATTGTCAAAACGACGTTGTTTTGGCAATTTTGATATTGTTTTGTACTCAAAACGACATCGTTTTAACAAATTCGAGCCATTTGAACCACAAAAATTAAGACCCTCTACCATTGCTGAATTTGAATTTGAGAGTCCCACCATTTTTTATAAAATTTGTTAAAACTTTTCAGTTGTATGGAATTTTTTTTTTTATTAATTTTTTCAAGGAAAGGCCCCGACGGCTCCAATTCCCTAGAACCACACGTGTTTTCAAACGGAGTGGGCCACCACAAATCTTCCCACATGTCCAGCAGCAGAAGGGCAATTGAGTCCACACAAAAAGGGTTGACTTTTGGAAGAAAACTCCACAAAAAAGATCAGGACAGACTCGGCTCAACATGTATCCACGCTCACTCACTCACAAACACACACGCACCGCCAAACCAAAACCCACTCTGGAAGTCAACCCATTTGTCCCTTTGTGTGAAGGAGGAGAGAGGGCCACACTACCCTACCCTAGTTTTCTGGGACGTTGCAAAAAGTCAACCTCCCCCCAATGAGAACAAAACCTTCCCTCACTTTAAAGTAACCCACCACACACGAGTTTGGATCGTAATTTTTGATTTGGGAGATGCCTTGCACTTGTATTTTGTTTTTGGTAGATTGATGATTAAGTAGCTGTCTGACAAAGGTGTTTTTTATTTTATTTTATTTTATTAAATTTTTTTTTTAACATACATATACTTATTTGGCTCATATCAATCAACATCAATCTATATTTTCTCTCTATTTTTTTACCTACTTTCTCTATTTTTCTACACATTTTTTTATAAAAAAGTTAAAAAGTACATTTATTTAGAACATTCCAAACCACCCCTAAGTCTTCGTTTGCGATGTGGGTTGATTTTTTGATTATTTTAGTTTAGAATTAAAAAATATCGTTTGGAATGAATTTTTTTAATTTTTTTGACTTTTGTAAGAAAAAAAATAAAATTATTATGATTTATATGTGACATTTTGTGTTATTGACTTTTTAACCTATTTTGTCCTTTTATGACTATTTTAGCTCAAAAATTTATGCTAAACATAGGGCTGTTCAAAAATTCGTTCAAACCAATAATCCGGACCGAACCAGACCAAATCGTACGTTTTGATTCGATTCTATTAAGAACCGGTTCGGTTTCGGTTTAAGAAATATGAGAACTGTAAAAACGGTTCGGTCAATGGATTTTATGAAAAAATCACGGTTCGAATCGAACCGAATCGAATTTTAAAAGATATATATAGATATATATATATAAGATCAAGTTTTATTTTTATTAATTGGTTTTTTGTAATTTTAATGATATTAGGATGATATAGATATGTAATGTTGAGTAATGCCTTAATATTATTAGTTTTTATCATGAGTTAAATATAGTTCGATTAAGTAATTATTTTGCTAATATTAATAATTTATTCTTGTAAATAGAAATTTTTAGAACCATGAATTAAACCGAAATCGAACCGTTATTTCGGTTTGGTTCTGGTCCGATTTTACAAGTGTAATGGTTTGGTTTGGTTCTCAAAATCACAGAACCGTTAGGATCGGTTCGGTTCTTGGATTTTCTCAAAACCGAACCAATCCAGACCGTGTACACCCCTAAACATAGCCTAAATTTTGTATTTTGAATTTATGATTCATATAATTTTATTTTATTTTATTTTATTTTGTGATCTATTAATTCTTTTGAATGTGTAATAATTCATTTGTCTGTCACATTAAAATTTTATATTTGAAGAGTTTACGTTGGAGTATTAAAGTATTGGAGTATTTCGTTTAGAAAACGTATATTAAAGAGTTTTGTACTGTGTTATGTTGAAGGAGTTTTTTAATGTGTTACGTTGGAGAAGTTTTATATTTAAGAAAAGTACACTAAAGAGTTTTTTAGTGTTGGAATATTACATTGGGAAAAATACACTAAGAAGTTTTTTAGTATATTACGGTGAAGTGTTACGTTTGGAAAAAATATACTAAAAAAAGTAACTTTTTTTAGAATGTTACATTGGTGTGACGGAAACATGATCCAAAAATTAGATCCAACTTCTCTAAGATGGCGTTCCCCAATGAGAAATAGTAGAAACTTCCACCAAATTATACCAAAATTTAAAATAGGATTTCACGGTAAAGTTACCAAAACAAACCGAACCTATTAGTATATTAAATTATCCATGGGACTGATTGGAATAACTAATTCCCATATGAGATTTTCTGATAATTTTTCCTATATTTTTTTAATGAAAATATGATAATTTTTTTAAAAAATTATTAGATCAATAATGGAACTCATAAAATTAATAGATTAAATTATCATATTGGAACATCATGAGACCTGCACCACAAAAATTTAATCCGATTTTAGATCAAGGACAAACCGGTCTCCAAAACTGAAAAATTCCTAGTGGATTGAAAAATTGTAACGCCCTCAAAATAATAACATTAAACCCATCAATTTAGACATGCATTGATATAAGAAACAAACATCATTCTATTCCACAGAGTAATTCCTTACAAGAAGCATTACATGTTGACCACAGAATCAAATGCCCTATGGCTTACAGCTTTCCAAGCTAACACTTGGTTACAAAGAGGAGAGTACTAACTCAAATACACATTAAGCCCTTGGCTTGAAATTACATGTAATACAGCAAAAGATAACCAAAACCACAAACGTCTACCTGCCTCTAGCCTCCCAAGCGATGTCCTTGGAGGTGACATGCTTCATGTACCTGAAAATGGTGTCCCATATAGGGAGAGCCACAGCTCAGTAGAAATACACTAAACCAACTATAAACAATGACTAGAAGATTAGCAGTTAATAGATGGTCAACACTTATACATTCATTTACATCTTATTACAATTCCATGACAATCAAGTCTATGTGACAATTCACTTTCCATTTCTTATTCGACATTGAGTTTGAAAACAAGGCTCAGTACTCTGGCCAAAACCTTTGATGAGATTATTTTTCATCACTAGAGCACTTTCGAAATCCAAGGTGGATACACATTTTGGTGTTGTATCAATAACACATAAACCACTTCCATACTTCATAAATGATATACATTTTAGTGCTATATCAAATTAAACAAGCATCTCAATAGATAAGCATATGAGCTATATCACTACTACCACAGATAAGCATATGAGCCATATCAACACTTCAATAGATAAGCATATGAGCTGTATCAACACTTCAATAGATAAGCATATGAACTGTATCAACACTTCAATAGATAAGCATATGAACTGTATCAACACTCCAATGGGAGAGCATATGAGCTGCATCCCTGGGTCCATCCCCCATCTTCCCTTAACCATTAACCGGTTTAGAGGTACATCCCCCATCTTCCCCTAAACTGTGGAGTACATCCCACATCTCCTCCCACACACAAGCACTGCATATAAACACAGAATCATATACGCAATCAATCAATACATAAAGTTAATGTATTCTATCAACCGTCTACACATAATGCACATAAACACATTGGTCATATGCACAATCCTATCAATACATGAAGTTAATGTATTCTATCAACCGTCATATTCTATGACACATCCAATTGATTAGTTTTAGTTTGCCTAATCATCATGCATTGTCTACAACAATCAATACTACCCTCCACCGGTAGTCCAAAGCAATTATTTCTAAACAGGAAATAAATGCACAAATGGATAATATATCAACATTTCAACTAGGTGAGCAATAAATGATTCAACTACACCCTTTAGTCCCATACATTCCCAATTTCAACATTCTCAATTCAATTTCTCATTTTCTTTAATTAATTACATACATTAATTAATTAAACCAATTAGGGCAACTTACCATAATTCACAAAACAACCCTAATGTTCCATTTCCATCAATGTCCCAACATTAATTTCATTTCTCTATGCCTATCTTGCATATAGGTTTATATAATTAAAACCCCAACTTTTGTAAAATTACACAAAGGCCCAAACTTTCTCCAAAATTACCCAACAACCCCCAACATATCAAAATGCTAAAATTCGAAGACAAAGCTCATAAGATGGAGTAGGTTATCCCTACCTCAAAAGGTGACACCCAACGAAGAAGATGAAGAAAACGAAAGTGCTCCAAATCACAAATTTCTCAGATCAAAGGATAGCCCTCGACGACCAACAACCTTTTTGTAAAGACCAAAGGTGAGAAAATCACTCCTACTAGATCAATACCTAGAGAGAAGGTAGAGCTCTAGAGTGAGAAGCTCAACAATGGTGTTTTTGGAAAAGTAAGAAAGTGAAGAGAAATGAAAAAGTGATTTCAAAAAGTCAAAACACGGAGCTTTAACCCAGTCGCCCCGCTCGAGCGGCCAAACCCACGCTCGAGCGTCACTCACAGATCCCCGCTCGAGCGTCCAATCCCCTGCTCAAGCGTCGGATGCACACTCTCAGAACTTTACACTGAACCAGGTCCCCGTTCGAGCGTCCAACTCCCCGCTCGAGCGTCACACACAAACTCCCGCTCGAGCGTCAAAACTCTCGTTCGAGCGTCCAACACTGCAGAAGAAATACTGGGAGGGTGATTATCCCGCTCGAGTGCCAAAACCCCCGCTGGAGCGGAGAAGCAACAACAAAGGCCCCGCTCGAGCGCTAAAAGATCTGCTCGAGCGAACCGGCCAAAATCTAGGCAACTAGCTTTGGTTTCTAAGCTCAACCAACCTGTTTCAAACCTGCCCGACACAACCCAAGACTCAAATGCAGAGGGTAAAGGATGTAAACAAGATATACGCAACAACCGACTCCACGGAACCGAGTCCAGATACGATAAATAAAGGAAATGGAAACCCGGATCGCTATAGTTGGGTACCCTGAAGTTGTAAACCAAAAATTATTGAGGTTGGATTCGCTAAAACTTAGTGATGTTGGGTCATATTTGATTCACAAAATTAACAGTGAAAGTATTAATAATTTCATCAAATTAGTGTAATATTTACTATCTAATTGGATTAATAGGATAAATTATGGTTCATTGTTTGATTTGCATTAGATAAAAAAATATATAAATATAATATTACAATTATATTTATCTTCTTTTCTAATCTTACCTTCTATCAATGTTTATTCACAATCTTTATTTTCTTAAAATTTCTTCATAAACGTGATTTTGAAAAAAATTATAAATAAAAATAAAAGCAAAATAAAAATACAAAATACAAAGCTATGTTTGCTTTGTTTTTAATTTTTTTTTTTAAATATAAAGTAATTTGATAAAATAAATATCAAATTTTAAATTTTAAAAATTATTTTTAGCCTTCTAAAATATAAAATTATATAAAAATAATAAGTGTTTTAATTTTTAGTCAAAGGTAAAAGAGTCTTTTTATTTTATTTCCCAACTCATGATATATAATCTCACCCCTACCCCATTACTAATATTCTTACAAATTTGTTGGATTAATTATCCATTAGATTAATAATCCTGATACAAAATTTCAAAATAAACATAGGATTATTGAGCCCACAGATTAATAATCTCAATCTTATACTCTAATTCTATCAATCAAATATGTCCTTAGTGTATTGTGAGATGAATTGGTACTTATCTTAATAATTTGAACTATTCAGTTCAGATGACAAGATAAGAAGAACATACCTATAAAAAAATTGGTTAATCAAAAGTAAATAATTATATAATCAAATCACATATATATTATAAAAAATGAACAATCTATTCTTAAAAACATATATACCGTATTGATAAAAATAATCTGATAGTATGACAATCGATATTGAATCAATTTGATTTTTTATATAAATATTTTTTTTAGTTGGTTGTATGAAATGAATGGTTTAAATCACCGAAGTAGATCTAAATTAATCTCATGATGGGTCAATTTCACTATGAAGTTAATATGTTCAATTTTAACAAATTCGGACTTAAATTTCTTCAAATTTCTTCCAAATTACTTCAAATTTTACGGATCCCCAAATAATTTTAATATTTATGGTGTTATTAAGTTTAAAAATAAAGGGCTAAATTAACAAATTTAACCTCACAATCCAAATTAAACATTCTTAGACCTCGTTTGTTTTGGGGTGTAGAGGGTAGGATGGATTAGAATGGTGGTGGGGCCTATTTAGTGTTGTGTTTATTTGTAGAGTTGGGAAAGGAATTAGGATGGAGGAAAGGCTTAAGATGGAGGTTAGAAGGGGGATTGAGATGAAGGAGGTGGAGGTGGAGGTGGAGGTGGAGGTGGAGGTGGTATTAGAAAATAATGAGGGGATTATAAATTTTTTTTATTTTTTACATAATGGACTTTTTTTTTTTTTGAACATTAATGTTTAATTTTTTATATTTTTTATTTGTTTTATTATTTTATATAAAAATAATTTAGTAATTCCTACACTAATAACTATCATCAAAATAAACACAATTTTACTTAATCTCCTCACTATGAATCCCCTCACTATGAATCTCCTCCATTCTACCTCTGAAAACAAACGGGGCTTTAAAGCATCCCAATACTTTATTACTTTTTTTCATCTAATTTGATTTCAAATTTGAATAAAATAATTGATTTGATATAAATTATTCCAACTCTTTCATCAAGTTTTTATCAAAATATTTTTTAAAATTTCTCTTATCCGAAATTTTCGTTTTAGTCAAATTTGATGAAAAAAAAAATCATCTTCAATGCTTTATCTTTTAAAATTTTCATTAAATTCAATTTGATTGATGAAAAAAAATCCATCTTTAATGTTTTATCTTTTTAAATCTTTATTAAATTTAATTTGATAAAAAAATGGTCGAACATTTGATGGAAGGGTTAGAAGTGTTAATAAAAAGAAAAAAATGTTGCGGCTACTTGCTTATCATATTATCCACAAATTTTTTTTTTTGAATGATTATGTATTCATCAATACTATATATACTAGTCCTCAAAAAAAATATATATATATTTATAAATTGCCGTCATTATAAATATGCACTATAAAAAATTAAGGTTTTAGAAATTAAAATTTAGGAATAAAATTATTTTTTAGGGATCAAATATTTTTGTTATAAAAAGTGTAGTTATTATATTTTTAACAACAAAAATTGGACATTAGTGATGAATTATTATCTTTTTGAGATCAAATTTTGTCTAAAAAAATAAAGCATTTTAGACCAAATTATTTTGTCCCTAAAAGTGTATTTATTAGTGACATTTTTAAAATTTTGTTACTAAAAGCCTTATTTTTTACTTTTCAAGGTGACCTTTTAGCAATTATACTCACGACGATAGAAATTAGTCCCTAAATGTCTTTTGTAACAAAATTTTCACTTTTAGAGACCAAAAAATTTAGTCTCTAAAACTTTTATGTGTTGTAGTGATGGCTCGCATTACACTAATTTTAAATTTATATTATACACATTCAGGTAAAATTTTGAATAAATAATTTTTGGAATACTTTTCTTTTGATACATTTTTTTAGATATGTAAGATTGTTGAAGTGGATTTGGTGGTTATAGAATTATCAATCATGTAATACAGTAAGCAGATGAAAACTACACCAGAAGATTTGAGAACTAGAAGAGGATTGGTAGTCCATCTCCAAGAATGGGATGTCATGTTGTGTTTTGACTTTTGACTTTTTATTTTTATTCAACCTTTAGTGCCAATGTTCCAATTTGAATTTTATGAAATAAATTTTGCCTATTTTATGAAAGAAAAACTATTAATTGAGAATATATAGTTTTTGCCATGCCATCTTCAATTTGAATATGAAGTGAAAATTGGATTTGTTCCATTTTCTAGTTTAATTCTGAAAAAAAATATATATATATATTATAAAATTTGCGTAAAGGTTATTTGCATCATTTATTGTCTTCTTCTTCTTCTTCTTCTTTTTTCACAATTTTTTTCCTCAAATTCCAGATCTACATATAATTTTATGGAAATAAGTGCAAAGTTTTTCATTGAGCTTAATTTACATCTTACAATTTTCTAAAATTGGTCATCTCATTGAACTTTTTAATATAGCTTTATATTCTTCTTTTTCTTTTTCTTTTTTCTTATTTTAATTTTTTTTTTCTAATGCATCATAATCCACCAAGGTATCAACAATGTTTATCTATAACTTATGCTCAACTGCCTAGCTTGGAGAATTTTCTCAAAAAAATTAAATAAATAAATAAAAATAAAACATCCAAGAAGAATTCATAAAAAAAATAACATGGAAGGGTATCTTTTTAATTCCTTCTTTAGTGGTTGACTCTTGCTTGTATTAAATTGACAAGAGGTCATGGTTCAGGTAAACCATGGTCCACCTTAATGCAACTATCCCCATCCAAAAACAATATATATCACAAGATTCAATGAAAACAGAGAATACAACCAAATAAGACATTGGTACTACAAAATAACATGTGACAGATCACCATCCATCTATGGTAGGTCAATCTCATCATAAATAACAATGTTAGGACTCAAAAACTTACTCTAAAAAATATTCAAAAAGAGCAATAGATGGTTGAGATTCATTTTGTATATAGATTTTGTTATACAATAATTAGATCTAAATCGCACATCTTTTTTTCCTTTTTTTTTGTGTTTATTTTCTGGATTATTGTTTCTGGGGTAGTAGGCTTCTTGTATCATAATGGAGTGTGATCTTACCAAATATTCATGATCAAAATTCATCTCAACTGTTGCTTGTGACCATCAGATGGATGTTCAACTCTCAAGTTCTCAACAGAAGTGAGTCAAAAACATCACACATTTATCCAAATTTGGGTGGTTTGGGTTCTAGGATGCTACTGCTATCATTTACCAAAAAACTGCACCACTGTAAAACTTACCGGGAATGTAACCGTTGACTAACTTGGAATTCTTAGAAAGTCAAAAGTAGTGTATACATATATCATATAGCGGTAAAACTGGTCCCCCCAAAAGAAAACTATTCTACAAAATATCCTAAAAATGAACACAAAAGAGAGCTAGTAACCCAGAAATTTTGTCTTAAAATTTATCCAGAAAATGAGTGTATGGTGTAGGTGTTGTAAGTCACACCTATAATGAATCTGGTTAACACAACTTAAATTTTGAACAATTTTTTTGTAGGTTAATATGATATAAGTTACACTCAGAATAAATTTAATTCATATATTTTATTTTTTATGTACTTTATAAAATGAGTTTAATTAGTGTAGTCAGTTATAAATAAGTTTAAATTATGCACATGAGTAAGAGTAAAATTTATGACATTTAAACAATTATGTGAACTGATTTACAATTTATTTTACCAAAATATTGTGTAACTTAATTTTAAATTATATGAATTTTTTGTGAATATTTTTTTTTGGGTGCCAATGATTGTTGACCATATAATATAGGCACACACATTATACTCTTGTCTTTGAAATTTGTGCATCAACTAGTATACCAATTAGTGTACTAACAGATGATATGATATAATTTTAGAAATTTTGGATATTTGTAATTTGTATAATGGGTGGAATCAGTAATAATGTCATAATATATGTTGATATATTAATTAATATATTAATTGATGTATGTAATACCACCTAATTAGTACTGGCTAACTTAAATATTGCAATAGAATTCAAGGGCAAAAATGTAAAACACCACGACTTCCTCCCCATCTGCTCCACTCTCATTCACCTTCTCTCACATTTCATAATATACCTTTTCTCCAAACCATTTTGCATATATACCCCCACTTCTTAACACCAAAACTCACTCTCTCTTCTTCTAATGCTAAGGCTGAGCTGAGCTTTCATTGACTCAAGACTTTCCATGGAGGAACTGAAGACCAGTACTTGGTCAGATGGGTCCGAAGATGACCTTGTCAGAGAGCTTTTGGATGATGAATCACCATTCTTGGTTGCTCCACATGAGATGATGATCATGAGCCAATACAATTCTAGTCCTTCTAATGAATCAGCCATCAACCAGTTTGTCTCTGTCGAGCAGACGATTGATGATATCGATAATGGTTTACCAGTGACAAACTGTAAACACAATCTTCATCCAGACATGTCACAAGCCAGGTTTGATCTCACAGTCAATTGTTTGAGTTAAACTTTTAGGCTTGAGTAGACCCAAGTTTGAATAAAATTGTGAAGACAATGACATATTAATATTTTTTTTGATAATATATTAAATATAATTTATTTGATTTCTTAGTTTGCTGCATAGTATTTAGTTGATAAAACTTATTATAATATGAGATTTTTTAATATTTCTTTCATAATTTTCTTCTTTTTTTTTTCTCTCCTTTAATTTCCATATTAACTTAAGTTTGAATTTTCTTTGCATTCAGCTTATTTATGTAATTGAATTGACTCAAGTTAAACTCGAGTTTATTGAATATTGGTTGAGCCAAGTACGAGTTTGATCCTTTAAACTTGAGTTGAACTATCGAACTAGACTAATTTTGAACAAGTTGAACTTAAATGCTCCAAAACTCTACTCGACTTGACTTATTTCTAACCTTAAAGTATACATGGGTTTCTTGAACTCGGTCTGTTTGGACATGAATAAACTTTTTTTTCTTTTGCAGGATTTCAATACTAGAGAAGGGTTGGAGTAAGGTTGAGAATAAGTATACTCTGAAAATCAAGAGTTGTGGTGGCAGTGGTATGTCTGATGATGGTTATAAATGGAGGAAGTATGGTCAGAAATTTATCAAGAATAGCCCATTTCCTAGGTATATAATTTCAACTTTCCACAACATTTTCCTTCTCACTTTTGCATGTTTTTGTGCCGATAAATAGATATATATCTCGCGGAAATAAAAGTCAAAAAAAAAAAAATTTACAATGTAGAAATATTTTTATATAGTTTAAATGTTATGGCAAATGTCAAACCCAGAGTGTGACTTCTCTCCCATGCATTGTCTCTTTCGCAGGGTGGATCCCACATTGGCCATGGCCCACTGTGGGACCAATTCTATGAGGATCCAATAAACATTCACAGAAGAAAAACCTTCCTAATGTCAAAAAAAAAAGATTTTTTTCTGAATATATATATATATATATAAATATATTTTAATTTAAACCCTAGAATTAATTGATTGGGTAAGCACTTGATGTAATGGAAAAAGGATTTTCTGACATTAATTTGTCAATGGGTCCTCTGGGTTTTTGACTGGCCTACATAAGACAACTAACAAATGGGCCTTGTCCAATTTGTGAAAGAGAAAGCCTGAACCATGTTGAATTGTTACCATCATACTAATAAGAATCTAGCCTTTTTCTTCTTCTTGGAATGCAATACAGGAGCTACTACAGATGCACAAACCCTGGATGCAGTGCCAAGAAGCAAGTCGAGCAATCGATTGAGGACCCGGACACTCTCATCATCACCTATGAAGGGCTTCACCTCCACTACGCATACCCATATTTCCTACTCAACCAATCCCAGCATGTCGATCCACCGTCCAAGAAGCTCAAAAGTATAATCTTAAAAGGAGAGGCCCAAGCCCAAGACCAAGCCCATGAAATGGTCCTGCCAATGAAAGGAGACAAGGAAGCCGAGACAAACTTATCTTCCGCAAGCCCAAGTCAAGGCCCATTTGTGGTGGATTGTATGCAAGCATGGTCCATAGAAGAAGGAATGGGCCCACAAGGGTTACTTGAAGATATGGTGCCTTCAATGATTAGGAATCCATCAAACAACCAATACTTCTCCTCCAATTCCTCATCCTCCTCTTCTTATCCTTCTCCACCTACTTCACCTTCTTCTCTCTCTTGGTCCCCTAACTATTACTCTCCACGTTTTAATGTTGGTTTATAAGAAGACAAGGCCTAGGCCAATGATACAAGTAAAGCTTTTCTCAACATATAACTCATGGTCTTTCTAAACAATCTAATATTCCTATTTTATAAGTAGGAAGAAGCAATAGAGTGATACAAGCAAAGCTTTTCCCAACCTATATCTCTCTAGCTTCATTCACCCCTTCCAAATAATGTAATGATGTTATTGCTCTTCTCAAAAAAGAAAAAAAGAAAAAAGAGGAGGGTGGAGTTCATTAGATGTAGACAAATAAAACTTGAAGTGGTTCTCTCTTATAAGAATCATATGATATGATGTAATAATTATATATAATATATGTTGTCCTTATATGTATAATTTGACATTATTCTTTCCTTTTTGAAGTAAAATGGATAATTGTTCGTCCAAGTTCATTTATTTAAAATTTGTTATTCCTTTCCCTTTTCGATGCTGTGGGTGGTATGGATGCAAAAATATCGATAATATTTGTAATTTACCCCTTTTATATTTGTCATAAATTTGTGGTTGTTTCAGAAAATGCATAAATTAGAGGGTTGTGACTATTAACAATAGTTATTATAAAATAGTGTTTGTTAAATATATCATATATTATAAAATGAGCAAGAGTTATTATACTTCAGTTATATCTCTCACATTTGTTTTGAGAAATTAAAGATAATTTTTTTTTTTTTATGAGTTTTAAATTGTAGTGTGAATATTACTCTCAATAATTTTGTATGGAATTGTAAAAATTGTGTAAGAGGGAGACGAATGGACTGAATGAAAAAACAATAATTAATGTATACAAAATAAGAAAGTACAAGAAATTATAAAAAAAAAAAAAAATTGATAATAAAATAAATTTCAATTATTTTTTTGGAGTGGCTGATGGGATCCTATCCTTTCCCCATTTTATTACTTGGCACCCTCGTGCACTCATTTCAACCCTTTTTACACATTTGTATAATCATTGGAATATTACACATCAATGTAGTGTCAGAAAAATATTTACAAATTAATAAAAAAAATTATCAACATTAATAATTAAAATTATAAGTTTTTTTTAATGATGCTGTAATTATTTTTTTAACATATACTATATTGTAATTTTTGCTACAACCATCAAAACAAATGGTTAGTACGCCATTAACAACCATTTTCAAATATATCATAAAATATTAAATTGTGTTGGAATTTAGGATTTGATGGGAGATTTGTGAATGAAAATAAAAATAAAAGGGAAAGTAACAAAAAGAAAAATAAAAAGTAAAAGTTGAAATAGAAATAGAAACAGAAATTATATATTTTTATCACTTTTCTCTTCTTTCTTCACAAATCTCTATTTAAATTTAAAATTGAAATTCAAACACAAATCACTTCAGTTATAGTGCATGTTCAACAAAAGTGGTGTCTTTGAGTTTCTTTTAGGGTGACACTAATGCTACTCATGGAAAGTATGGAGTCACACACATTTATTGTACAATAGTTTGAAATGACACTCTTATCCTCATATGACATCAGATATAATTTGACTACTCATTCTTCACACAATTTTCCTAAATTGTCCCTTTGTGTGACTTTTTGTTTGCTCAACTACCCAGAATTTCTATCAATCATTCACTTTTCCTTTCATCCCAATTTGACATGACAATCATTTTCTGACTCAAGAAAATTAGTCCCTCTCTCATCTCTCACGTATATGTACTCTACTATCTATTTGTATTTAAATATTTAGAATTGTTTAGTTTTTTATTATTATTTATTTTATGTGAGTTTTAGAATTTTCTATGAAGATATACGAATGAACTATATAATTGTTAGGCTTACATGATTTACGATTTTTTTTTGGGTTCATGAGATGATTAACAGTAGAATGAAATTTTTTCTTTTTTAAAAAAAAAAAAACATTAATTTAAGCTTACCTTTTAACTCTAAGGTAATGTTTGGTTCAATGAAAGGAAGGTGGATTGAAATGGAATTATCATTCTTTAGCATCCTTATAAAGTAACTATTCCCTTTCAATCACTACAGGAAAAAGCACATTCGGTGACCAAACTTCCCGACAAAAAAAAATTGGTCGTTGAAAATATAGCTTTCAGCGACTAAAACAACATTAGTAGCCAAAAGTCTACAATTGGCAACTAAAACTAAGTGTGGTCGCTGATTGTATGAGTTTTAGTGACTAAAAAAGTTTTAGTTGCCCAAAGTAAAGTTTTTTGGCGACTAAAAAAATTTAGTAGCCAAAAGCCTACAATTGGAGACTAAAAATAAGTTTGGTCACTGATTATATGGGTTTTACCGACTAAAAAATTTTTAGTAGCCAAAAGTAAAGCTTTTTGGTGACTAAAAAAATTTTAGTAGCCAAAAGTTTACAATTGGCGACAAAAAAATAAGTTTAGTTGCCAAAAATGGTCATTTTTAGCGCGGGAGAACTAAAATCTTAAGGCGGGAATTAAATTTTTTGGCGACCAAAATTTTGGTAGTTGAAAGTGCATCTTCGGCGACCAAATCCGACTCTGGTCGGCAAAAGTTAAGTTTTTCAGCGACTAAAAAACAATTAGTAGTTGAAAGTATAGAATTGGCAATATGTTCAGTAGCCAAAAGTGGTCTTTTTTATTTTGCTACTAAATAATTTTTTTACATAAATTATGTTCAATAAAATAATTATGTTTATACATATACTTTTACATTAATATGGATATATGTACTATATAAATAATATATGTTACATATATAATCATGTGGTGCTATAGAGGCGTAGTGGGAAGAGTATGGTGCATAAGGTTTACGGTGCGCGAGGTTGGCGGTTCGAGTCTTCGCAAGAGTAGATCAGATTGTTCTACAACGAATTATTATTGTTTTTTTTTTCATGTTTGAAGCTTTTGGCGACTAAATGTGTTGGTCGGCAACCAAAATTTTGGTTGCTAAAGACTTTCTTTTT
The DNA here is from genome assembly GCA_030407325.1 of Camellia japonica. Lineage (NCBI taxonomy): Eukaryota > Viridiplantae > Streptophyta > Magnoliopsida > Ericales > Theaceae > Camellia > Camellia japonica. The sequence goes on from JAPPVO010000017.1 coordinate 53,247,884, forward strand.
GCCGACCAAAGATTTTTTAGTCGGCAAAACCCTCTAAGACCTTTCCCGACAAGGTTTTGGCAACAAACGTAGCGACCAAAATTTTTAGTCGCAGAATGTCATTGGCGACCAACAAAACAGACAATTGGCGACCAATATTTTAGTCGCTAAAAATGACTTTTTTTGTAGTGAATAGTGAATGATGATTCCATTTATATAATGTATTTTCTATTTTTTTAGTTAACCGAACGTAGGAATGAATATTCATGATCATTATCTTTTTCATTTCATTATAATAAACCAAACATATCGTAAATAGTTGATTTTTCTTATTTATTTATAGAATTATTTTTAATCAATTGTATAACATGAATATGTGACAATTGGTTGTGTATTTCTTTATAATGTAGATCTCGTAAGGAAAAATCATGAATATTGAACAATCAATTGAGTGTGTCAATGAAAGGTTAAGTGATCAAATTGAACATGATGGAATAAACATACAAAGTTAGGAAAGGTAAGAAAATGGGCAAAATGAGATACTTGGAAATATTGGTTGAAAATTTCATTCTCGTAAAGAGCTCCTTGATACCGTCCAATAATTTTTCTCAATGCAAGGGTATGCAATATCTATTAAAAACTCCAAAAAAGATAAATATGTGACCATTGGTTGTGATAGAGGTGGTTGTTGCCGAAATAAGTGGCATGTTCCTATGGAGCATCAACAAAGGCAAACGACTACTCGCCTTATTAATTGTCCCTTTGAAATTCAAAGTAAAAGACAAAGTGATGGGTTTTGGGTGCTTGAAGTAAAAAATAGCTCACATAATCATGAGCCTTCTAATGACATGTCCGGACATCCTTATTGTCGTCGTTTATCCGAAGAAGAAGTTTTGAGCATTGAAGAAATGACTAGATCAGGATACCACCGCACCAAATTCTTTCTTCACTTAGACAAAGGAATCCGAAGCTTCAAGCGATATCAAGGACTATATACAATATGAAGGCTAAACTTCACAAGGATAACTTGGCAGGGCAAACTGTGATACAAGCGTTGTTTGAAGAACGTCGTCAAGATGATTTTACTTTTAATGTTGCACATAATCAAGATGGTCATTTGACACATCTATTTTTTGCACACCCTTTTGTTGGAACAATCTTCTGTGTAAATAAAATAAATTGAAACTAAATCAAACAAAATAAAATAAATAACTTACAGAATTTATTTTATCGAACTGAATGGAAAAATAAAAAACGAAGTCGAGTGTGTGACACTTTGTTTTTAAGACAAATTCGCCCCGTTACAGTGCTTACGGTTGAGTGGCGTCTATCTCCCAGGATACAATGATCTTCACAAATTTGTAATAGCACTCCAAACAAATTTGTTCGGCGAACTAGAACCTTGTGTTCTATTACTCTCTGGATTTTTCTCTAAATACTAATATGAAGAATTATGTAAACAAAGCAAGAAATAGACTGGACAGATGATATTCTGGATGTATATTTTTGGATGCCCAAAACTGCTGGAACATGGCTGTATTTATAGGCAAAAAATTTGACCCGAATAGGTGCTAATTTGAAGTGAACATGTGGGATTTTGAATTGAACAGGTGCTGTCTGAAAATCAAACAGATCTGGCAGTTACAACATATAACTGCACAACAGTTAGTTCTGTTCAAACCAGTTTGAATATGTTCGGGTGCAACAGATTTGAAGATCTATTTGGACTGTTTAACCTATTCGAACTGGTAAAGAATCTGTTGGGTTCAATTGGGCAGTTTCTAGCAGTTAAATAACTGTAAAACCAGTTTGAAACTGTGTGGAAGTTGGTAATATATGGACAGAAAATTAATTTCAATAAGAATTTTTTGAAAAAAATTCAATTAAATTTTATCCAAAAAATTAATATTAGAACCGATCCGACCCATAACCCACATCCGCGCTTGGCACGGCTAGACGGACGGCGACGGCGCGCATATGGTGGTTTGGATTAAGGTTCACTTTATCCATAACTTCTCACTTCTACAAACTTGGGGTGCCTCTTGGGGCCCAACATATACAAGCTCTCTTAAAGTTTCAATGTGGGACAACCTATTAAAAGGAAACCCACATTTAAATCTTTAAATGTTCAATTCCACGAACCCGAAAACGACCTCAACTTCTCATTCACTCATAAATGGTTTTGACGTACTGTCTTCACCGTTTGACTTGCACGCGATAAGGAGCACATTACCTCTTCAGACCCAACCCAAAAGACATTTGGGGCGTATTCAATTTTGGGCTTAAAGATGGCCCAAAATAAGCCTATATTACACCATTTTTCCAACACCTTCTTCAATCATGTTGACAAGGAGTTACTCGAATGATTTTGTGATGGATTGCACTTATAAGACTAACAAATACAAGATGCCACTTCTTGACATAATTGGTGTTTCAAGTTTCAACAATTCATTTTACTCTTGTTTTGCTTTTTTGGATAAAGAGGGAGAAGAAGATTATGTTTGGGCTTTACAAATGTTTAGTAAGATATTGGGTCTCATTGGTCATCCTTCTGTCATTGTATCTAATAGGGAATTGGCATTAATGAATGCTATACAAGTTGTCTTTCCAACAACTAAGAATCTTTTATGTGTGTGGCACATTGAGAAAAATATTTTGGCAAATTGCAAGTCTTACTTTGATGCTCAAGAAGATTGGAGCACATTTTTTTGTACTTGGAGACAAGTTGTAAACTCTTAAGATGAAGCAACATATGAGGAAGCTTGGAAGTTTTTTGAGCTATTGTATAAAGAGAAGAAAGAAGTTTTTATATTATATTCAAAAGACGTGGCTTCCATTTAAAGAACGGTTTATGAATGCATAGACTGAAAAGTTTGCTCATTTTGGAAATTGGGTTTCTTCAAGGGCTGAAGGTGCAGATGGAAAACTCAAGAAATATTTACAAGTTTCAACTGGTGATCTTCATCGAGTGAAAAACAAGATATGCCTTACAATTGAAAATGAATATAAAAAGATAAAGACACAACTCTCAAGTGAAAGGATCTGAATACCTCACAAATGCAATACTCATTTCTTTAAGGACCTTATCACTAATGTGTCAGTATTTGCCATGGGAGAGCTACTTAAACAGTATGAAATGGTAACAAATGGTACATTGCAACCAACATGCACAGAACAGTTCACGACAAGTATGGGTCTTCCTTGTGCACATAAGATGATGAATTGGAAAGGTAAGGCATTACCTCTTGATGCAGTACATTCATAAATAGAGGATTGATATAAAATCCTTGACTTTGTCTACTGGTGAAAAAAATGATAGGGGTGAATTCCAAAGGCTAATTCATGAGTTAGAAGATAAATATCAAGAGTGGTCTATAATTCAAAAGGAAGATGTTCAGAAAAGAATTTTTCAACTTGTAAATCCATCACTTCCATTGCTTTTTGAGCCAAATGTTCAACCTCATAGAGGACGTCCATGGGGGACCAAAAAAGGGAAAGAATCTAGTCCCACAAGACGGAATGCTTCAAACATCACTACAAAAAAAATTCATAATGTTGTATTAAATGAAAAATAACTATAAAAAATAACTTGTATTAAATGAAAAATAACTATAAAAAAATTATTATTAAAAGTCATAATGTTATTTTAATTTTTCTATAGTTATTTTTTATAGTTATTTTTCAACCTGTTGGGAAATTATTAAAAAAATTAAAATAACTTGTATTAAATGAAAAATAACTATAAAAAATCCAAAAATTACATAATAATATAAATACATACATAAACAAAAGTACAAATAATGAAAATTCATAATGTTGTTCCATTCATAACAATACATAAATAAAAATTCATAACAATAAAAATTATGCCACTACATAATGTCGCATAATACATACATAATGTTGTTCACAAATTTAAATAACATAAATCAAAATCAAAACCAAAAGTTTTCGTCTTGATTCTTTCGTGGGTTACAAAAACAAAAGTTGGTCATAATCTTTATACGCCCGCATTCCACAAGAAGCAAACTGCTACTCAGGAAATATCTGAAAAAAATAAGATAAAAATAATTAATAACCAAATAATGGTGTTAATATTTTAATTATAGAAAAATATAAAAAAAATTGACTACTATATAATTAGAAAGATAGTTTAGTAAATAATTTTGACTAGACCGAAATCCGACTCTAACTCCCAAACCGGGAACCCGATTCGAGCCTCGTCTTCTCCCACAAGTCTATCGTGCCTAGGCGGTCGTGTGTGCCAAGTTTCGTGCTAAACCGACGTCGTTTGGTGATTTTGGGGCATTAATGCCTCGAATTCAAGTTTCTTAAAGAAGTAGTTTGTCTAAAGTGAAATCCGGCTCTAACTCCCAAACCGGAAACCCGATTCGAGCCCCGTCTTCTCCCACAAGTCTCTCGTGCCTAGGCGGTCGTGTGTGCCAAGTTTCGTGCTAAACCGACGCCGTTTGGTGATTTTGGGGCGTTAACACCTCGAATTCAAGTTTCTTAAGGAACTAGTTTGCCTAAAGTGAAATCCGGCTCTAACTCCCAAACCGGAACCCGATTCGAGCCCCGTCTTCTCCCACAAGTCTCTCGTGCCTAGGCGGTCATGTGTGCCAAGTTTCGTGCTAAACCGACGCCGTTTGGTGATTTTGGGGCATTAACACATTGAATTCAAGTTTCTTAAGGAACTAGTTTGCCTAAAGTGAAATCCGGCTCTAACTCCCAAACCGAGAACCCGATTCGAGCCCCGTCTTCTCCCACAAGTCTCCCGTGCCTAGGCGGTCGTGTGTGCCAAGTTTCGTGCTAAACCGACGCCGTTTGTGATTTTGGGGCGTTAACACCTCGAATTCAAGTTTCTTAAGGAACTAGTTTGCCTAAAGTGAAATCTGACTCCAACTCCCAAACCGGGAACCCGATTCGAGCCCCGTCTTCTCCCACAAGTCTCTCGTGCCTAGGAGGTCGTGTGTGCCAAGTTTCGTGCTAAACCGACGCCGTTTGATGTTGTGGGGCGTTAACACCTCGAATTCAAGTTTCTTAAGGAACTAGTTTACCTAAAGTGAAATCCGACTTCAACTCCCAAACCGGGAACCCGATTCGAGCCCCGTCTTCTCCCACAAGTCTCTCGTGCCTAGGAGGTCGTGTGTGCCAAGTTTCGTGCTAAACCGACGTCGTTTGGTGATTTTGGGGCGTCAACACCTTGAATTTAAGTTTCTTAAGGAACTAATTTGCCTAAAGTGAAATCCGACTCCAACTCCCAAACCGGGAACCCGATTCGAGCCCCGTCTTCTCCCACAAGTCTCTCCCGCCGTTTTCACTTTGTGCATCTTGAAGAAGTTTGAAATACTTTGCAGTCTCTGCATTTGGACTGAGCTGGGGTTCAAATGCATGGGGATCAGGCCCCTGTGGTTCATCACCCTCAACACTTGTACCGGCATGTGGATTTCCCATAGCCCCTTGTATCATTCCAATCATATCATCCCCAATGTCTGAATTAGCTAATGTTTCATTCTCTCCATTACCATGCAGAGATACGTAAGATTCCCCATGATTAATCCAATGTTTGTATTTTTTTAAAAAACCATGCAAAATCAGATGCTCCCGTACACCCTCTCGTACAAAATAATATCGATTCTCACACTTCCTACACGGACAACTGATCATCGAACCTTCAACCCTATTGGTGTAGGCAAACACAAGGAATTCATCAATCCCATTAATGTATTCGCTCGACATCCTATTTGGCAAATCGATCCAACTCTTATCCATCATCTGTATACATCCACAAAAATATCTCATCAAAGTAACTCTAAATATAATACCTACGTATTCATGTACCATGATACCTATCCATCCAATTTCTCTCAAATAGGTAGGTAGTCTTATCCTAGTTAGTTATTTACCGATTTAATAGGAGAACATAAAAATGAAATACTTATACAACAACACGTGAGATCAATTAATTGAAGAAAAAAATGATATAATTTCATACTTTCTGAGTCATAACTTAAAAAATAAATAAATCATAACCAAACACCACATGAGGCATAACCAAAGATCTTATAAGTCTTAACTAAAATAATATCATAATTAACGAAGATAATTCATCATAACTAAAGAAAAAAAAAATGACATAACTAATAATGCATATGATAAATGGATGTGTATGGCAGAATTCTCCAAATTATTAGTATTCCATAATACTATGCGGCATTATTTATAAACTTGATAGATGAGTTATACAAAAACACACTAATCAAGTATATTGTCTCAAAAATTATTTAATAAAGATGGATCATTATTCTGTATATTATAATTTTGAACATCACATACATAATCTTATGTACCAAAGTAGAATAAGAAAGCCCAGTCCAAGTTTCTTTTCTATCTATATATATGGAGGCCCAATTACTTTCCATACTACAAATTACTTCCACAAACACACCAGCAAAGATCAACCAGGTAACGTAAATACTTAAATGCCTCGCACGCTACATGTTGGGAACATTGTAAGATATGCTCTCCTTGAAAGAAAATGCAAAAACTACATATAATGAAATGATAGCAGAACTGCATTAGCTATGGTTATGAAGTTCACATACTAGATAGATGTACAGTACAACCAAATTAAGCACAGAACCATTACCTGTCGATAGAGTGGTGACTGGAACTTAAAATCCACCAAAAAATAAAGGCTTCAAGTTCCTGGATCAAGTCCGAGACTAAATTCCCAAAAGTTTATCAAATGATCAAAAAGACTACTTTTCGATACAGTTGTCTGGAAGAAAAACAGAACAAATGATAGGTACATCAATAACAGTATCAGCAAAATTAAACTCATGATTTATTTTATTATAAGACTTAAACTTTGAGTTTTTTTTTTTTTTTTGTAATTTTTCATATTATTTTTTATTGGACACTTCTTATATTATTGAGAATTGCATTACTTTAGTAATTAACTAGTGTATATAATATGAGAAATTTGTTGGATTATATTATGAAATTTGAAGTATACCAATGAAGTTTTTTGAAACTCTTCAATCGTGGAATTAAACTGGATTTGAACAAATTTTGCAGTTTGGTTTTGGTTCGATTTCTAAAATTTCACGATTTATGATTCCAAAATTTCTCTAAGGATAGGTTTAGTACTTGGATCATCTCATAAACAAATTATACTAGTATGTAAACACCCCTACTAAAACAATTGATTAATCAGGCTAAAAATGATTATACATCATTCACTTTTATAAGTCATGTATATTTTCATTTCCAACATTTTTAGCAAGTGGCCACAAATAAGAGACCCGTTAACAATTTTTTTTTTTTTTAAATATCTAAAAATAGGTTGTGAATTTTTAAAAGTTTATTATTTTTCAAAAAAAAAAATGATTGGAAATAATGAGTGTTTCCATAAATGTTATTATTATTTATTTAAATATACAAATTAAGTGTTATTATTTATTTTCAAAAAATAAAATGATTGGAAAACAATGAAAACAGATTTTAGTTTTAAGTTGGGAATAATATCAATGTAATTAGATATATTTATATATAATGTATATATATAAATATATAATGTATATATATATTTATATATTTATATCAATGTAAAATTTTAGTTTTATATAATGTATATATATATTTATATATAATTTACATATTTATATATATATATAGATGATACAGATATATATTGATCTACAGATCTGTATATATATATATATATATACAGAGAGAGAGAGAGAGAGAGAGAGAGAGCATACGCAGAGAGAAGAGTTGTCGTCCTCGCCGCCGATACCTGTCGTCCTCGCCGCAGCACCACCGCACCACCGTTCACCGTTCGTAGGGATTTGGTTGAAATGATCAAATACAGCCGTTCGGCTTCGTAGGGATTTGGGGGAAAAAAATTTGTTTCAAACATTTAGGGATTTGGATTATGTTTTGATTGAGCGGCAAGATGAATAGGGAAGAGCGGGGGCAAAAAAAATTTTCACCATTTGCGACGGTAGGTTTTACACCGTCGCAAATGGCAACTATTTTGTTCATAAAACGACGCCGTTTAAATTAGACTTTTTTGCGACGGACATTTGCCGTCGCAATATGTAACAAAATAGTTTTTTGGCGACGGTAAAAACAGCCGTCGCTAATACTGATGCATTTACTCCCCTGTCCGCGCATATTTTATTACCGATGGGGACAACGCCGTCGCTAAAGCCTTCATTTGCAACGGTTTAAGCTGCCGTCGCAAAAAACCATTTTTTTGCGACGGGACAAGCGCCGTCGCTAATACTTTCGTGTTTTTTACCCCCTTTTCTTGTAGTGCATGTCCAGCCAAAATGAAGGGAAGAGAGGTTAATCCAAATCATGTGGGTAACCTAAATGATGATCAAAGCAACATGGATGTGGTCAACCTAAACACAATGTCTACTACAATCGATTGCTTTTTGTTGGATTGATGACTTAAAGGCAAGTTTATTTCTTACTCTTAATTGACTCAATTTAAAATTATTATCTAAATTCATTGTAAATATTACATTTTCATGAGAAATTATTTAATTGTTTGAGTACTTCACTAAAATCTTTTCTATATACATATAATTTTTGTTTGTGCAGATGATGATGGTAGGTGTCTTATTATGCAAATAGGACAACTGGACAAGCATATGTTTTATAAGGATGAATGTTGGACATCTTTTGAAAACATTATTAGGGTTTTTTGTCTTTTGATTTTTTTGTTTTGTTTTGTTTTGTTTTTCTTTTCCTGAGACTAGAAATTATTAACATTTGCAGACCATTTGAGGACTACATCTTTTAGCTTTGCAATTTCTTTTTTAAGATGTGCTTTTGATTGTTTATAAGGATGTCAATCTAGTTTGGATGGAAGTGAATTAAACATGTTATAAAAGTTAGTCTTTCTTTTTGGTATGATTCATTGAGAATAAGCATTGAGGTATTATTTTTTTGTTTAATGGTGATTTTTCTATAAGAGTTTTTCAGGTACCATGTTAAAAGAGAATTAATTTACTAAGTGATATGATGTGTGACTAAAATGCACCATTTTATAATTATCATCATTATCTTCTACTAGTATTATCACAACCCAACCCCAGGGGCTTAGGGTTGGAATCGCAACTTACTAACTTATTTTATTCGTAGCAAATTAAACTACGCAAGCGGAAACAAAAATAATTAAACAGGAAATTACTCCATTTTACTATTTAATAAGAGAAAATACATTTATAGGGCTTTTATTATTTTATTATTTAGTGACCGGCCCTGAGTAGAACAAAAGGGAGCAAAAATATTTTTAAAAAAAAAAAAAAAAGGGAAGAAAGATAAAAAAAAAAAGTGGTTCAACATCAATCCACGTGCGGGTTCCATTTCGTGAGGTTATGAGTTTCCCTTACATCTCGTCACCTGAAAGGGTAACAGTTATAAGCATATAGTAAAGTGAGAAATATTATACCAAGAGAATAGGGAATACAAAATAACCATGGATAGTTAGTTAAGCCAAAACATTTACATAACTCAATTTGGTAAATAAATCATTTAAGTGGCAATAACTGAAATACAGAAATTATGTAAATAACCAACCATAACCACGGTACAGAACAGAGGTCATAGAAGTGACAATTAGAACAAAGGTCAATGGATCCATGACAAATAAAGGACCACAAAGTGGCCAACACAGAGGTCAATGGTTATTTAAGTCTCCCAAAGCGTAGGACTCCCGTGGTGGTACTAACAAAATATAATTGTTTATAAAGTCATAGTCAAATATATACTAAAATTTAAACAAATATATCCATGAGTTTCATTTTAAACAAATAGAGTTCAGAAAATAACTCACGTAATTGAAATATTAATATAATTTATAAAATGTAACTTGTATAAAATAAATTATGGTAGGTCAAAACATACGTAAAATATATTATGGTAACTTAAGGTATAATATAACTCACCTTAACTCTCCCTCCCAACTTCTTATATACATATAAACCAATGATGCCTACATAGGGTGATTCATGCTTCCTAAAGCTAGATGATACAAGTGGCAATTAACTATCTCTCCCGAAAGATTTTAATCTATTAATTAATGACGAAAACTAATTGGCCTTATCTCATATGGGCTTATTAATATTATTATTTATTTATCTTTAACTCTAATTTGGCCCAATTAGCATTATAGTTTTGTATTTGTATTAATTTAGCCTCAAATAATAATCTCTAATTAATCCCATATTTAATAATCTAGTGCCAAATTAAATTTATATATTTATTTATTATTATTTATTTATTTAATAATATATCATCACATACAACCATAATTATATTTAACTATAAATATTTATGTGGTAATTAATTCATTTAATTATATTTATACATGCTAATCTTTTCACATTAGTTAGTGATTAACTTAGCCCTAAATAAATTTCCTCATCACATATTTGATAACCACAATGACAAATTAATTTACATAACATGTATAACTTATTTATTTTATTACTTCCATTATTATTATTCTTATTATGATTAGTAAATTTTACTTTATCGCATACAATCACAAAATTAATTCTTTTATTTTTCTATTATAGATTATTATTATTTTTTATTAATAATCGTGGTTGGTTGTGATATTAATTAAATATTTTGGAGTGTCACAAGTATAATAATACTATTTACTTAAAAAAAATATTCTAAAAATAAAATATGTGAACCAAATTTATTTTGAGTGTGACCCGCATCACGTTAAATTTGAATATACATATTATACAATTTATGTTCAAAACACTTATTAAAATACTTTTTTAGTGTACAAATTTCCTTGCTAGTATTGTTAATCTCCTAACATTGATTTTTTTTCTTTTAATTTTAAAATTTTCTTTGTCAATGTATATTTAGAAAGTGATTTACAAATAAAAAGTTCATACATATGAGAACAATGGTGAGTATTTTAATTAAAAAGAAAACAACAACAACAAATCATTTCATTTTGTATAAAAAAATATATATAAAACTTCTGTTTGTATATTATTACCATATATATTTTTCATACCATGATTTTTTACTAAGGTTGGACACTTCAAAAAAATTGGATGAGATTTGATTTTTTTATTTTAAATGGTTATGTTGTCACGTCAAAATGAGATGAAAGGAAAAGTGAATGACGGATAGAAATTCTAAGTAAGTGGACAAACAAAAAGTCACGCAAAGCAGTTTAGGAAAATTGTGTAAAGAATAAGTAGTGAAATTATAGTTGATGTCATATAAGAATAAGAGTGTCATTTCAAGCTATTGCACACTAAATGTGCGTGACTCCATACTTTCCATGCGTGGCATTAGCGCCACCCTTTTTTTATTTTTTTTACCAAAATTATAGGATGTTAATTTATTAATAAAATTAATTTACAACTTAAAAAATCGTCCCTACTCTAACAACTCGAACTTAAGACCATTGAGTTCAGCTTAATGTCTGCTGTCTTTGAGTTCAAATGGTAATTTTATTTGAGAAAAGTCCAAATGGAAAATTTGGTGAAGGCCCACGATCAAGCCCATGGACAACTCATAACAACACAATAAGAAGCCCAATACAACAGCCCGTTTAGTCTCGTCCGTGGGTTTCAATTCATCGTTGTGGCCTATCTTCCAACCACAGAGACCCTGAAAGACCATAGTCCCACGCACAGATGGAGATAAACGCATACTAACCTCTATCAAATCGTGTTTTAACAATCATAAAATCATTTTCAATGATTCATTAAATTCATTATCAAATTTATATCTGATAAAAGGGTATTATATTTTTTACTCTTTTAACCGTTCGTTAAATTTAAGATTTCACTTTTATTTAATTAAACTGATGACTAATATGACTTTCATCAGATCACTATTTATTGTCGTTGGATTTTTATCACCGGATATCTCTAGATATCCTCCAAATAACCACTACCTCAAGACAAAAATTTGTAAAAAAATTACGCTGGCCGATCGTCTACTCGGTCGATCAATGGTTTGATAAAGTTACAAACAGTCGTCCACCTGGTCGACCGATGGTTTGATAAAGTTATAAAACCCTCCGTTAAAGTACTTAGGCCTCGTTTGGGAACATACTTTTTTAATAACTTTTTGACTTTTTGGCTAAAATATGATGTAAAAAAAATAGTAGTTTTGGAATATTTTTTTGTTTTTTACGAAAAAAATGTGCAAAAAGTAGAAAGAAAATAAAATCTTTGGTTGTGTTTGGAAATGCTCTCCAAACACATTTCACCCCTTGTTTTGAGTGTGTTGTTTATTTAGAATTTTTTAAAATTAATTTCACACCCACTTTTGAAAACTCTTCCCAAGGTGGAAAAATTTGGGCTAACTAGTTGTCCTCCTGAGCGTCCGGCCCGTTCACCGGAACAGTGCTTTTTTAATTTTTTTTTTTTTTTACAATTGGCACCTGTTATTTTTTATATTTTAAATTTTTAAAAAAATCAGAATTTTTTAAAATTTTTATGAGTATTAAATAGAATTTTGAGTTGTGTATTTGGTTATCAATTATAAATTTTTGTATTAAGTATCATATGTCACATCAAAAATTCCTTACTCAATTCAAAACTCATTCATTAAACAAATTTTTTATATTCAAATTATAATTTCAAAACTCACATACTCAAAATACTAACTCTATTTTCAAATCATATTTAGAAAATTCTACCAAATTGCCACCTTTGAATTTTTGGTGTAGATTGTTGATTTTTTTAATGATTTTTTTATTTTTTTAGTGATTTTTTAAATTTTAAACTAAAAAGTGTGAGGCTTTAATAACAAAAGAAATTTTTATTCAAATTTAATAAAAAAATGATAGGATACCCTAACTAACACTGAAATATTTTGAAAAAATAATTAAAAAGTGACTTTTTTTATTATTTTTTTTAATATATAAAAAATATAAAAAGTGATAGGATCCAAAATATATATATATATATATATATATATATATGTATATATATATTTTTTAAAAAATAGAAAAAGAAGTAGTTAAGAAATGCATTTTAATCCACTTTCCAAAAAATGCCTTCTCTTTTCCATGCTCTACCTCTCTCCCTCTTCTGCAACACGTTTCGGACCATATCGGGGCCCTGAAATCGGAGATATTCCCCAAAATCGGAGATATTAAAGCGAAGCCTGGTTTATAATCTGAAATCTCCCCAAACGCCTCCTTTAAGGTTCGATCTAGGGTTTCCTAATCTCCGACCAATTTCATGTTCAATTCATCACCACAATGATCTTTTCACGTCTCGGACGCTCTCTCTCTCGCTCCTCTCGCTGTTCACTCCATACGGTAACCTCTCTTTCATATTACGCTATGTTTGAATGTGTATGTCTTTCGTTTCTTGTTAATTTGTTTATTTTTGTTTTTGACAGAAAATTAATTCTGGTAAATATGGTGTGATTTCGAGAGAATTAGTCTCTCGAAATGCATGCACTGATGGGGGATTAGGGTTTGTGAGGGGTTATTTGACTTCCATAGGAGCTGGGTCTGGAAGACAGCTTGTTTCTAACGCATATTTGTCGGAGTTTAGTTCCATTTTTGCGAACCCTCGGCTTCGGCGATTTTTTTGTAGTGAAGCGCCAAAGAAACGAAGTAAGAAGGGTTTTTTTTTTTTTTTTAATTTAGTTAATAAAATTGGGATTTTTATTTGATTCTTGCAATGTTTTGTTTTTGTGGTGTGTTGTTGTAGATTATGAGAATTATTACCCGAAAAACAAGAAAGAAATCCCGAAAGGGAACAATCAGAAGTCGGAATCTAAAGGTATGAATTTTGATTATTTGAATGCTACGGTAAGTTAACTCCTTTCAGAAATGGAATTACATTGATGTGTTAAAAGTTGTGTGTTCACTAGCATGATTTGCATATGGGGTTTTTTTGTGGACTGTTGTGGCCATGTCACATTTTGAAGTTGGAGCCTCCATGAAATTAAATTTGAAAAAAAATTGTATTGTGATTATCTAGATGCGATGTGGAGGGTTTCCATTGGCAAGAAAAGATATGCCATAGAGAACTTACTGAAAATTTATGTCATTTGGTGGCACTGGCAGTAGTAGTTTTTTGAAACTAATGTTTGGTGATGTTGTAGATGGAGATTTGGAAGCTATTATACTATGTTTTCTTCTGCATTTTGTGCGATTGATAGCATGGATGTTTTTGTTCAAGAGTTGAATTAAAATGCAAGGGATTCTTTACCATAACCCCCCTCTGCTTATGTGTATGTGTAGATTTATGTTTTTGTGTGCTGGAGAATATAAAGTTTGTTAAGGGTGCCGTAGATGCTCAATTTGGTACAACATGTTAAATATGACAGGAAAAAAAACTGTGCCATGTGAATTGTAGAGGTAGCGTAACAAAGATGTGAAGATTTATAAATTGTCAGCTTGAGCTGTGATTGACAGGAATTTCACACTGTGAACTTGACCTGCTATTTCCTATGTCTTATTCACTCTTCATTCCTTTAATTCATATTCATGATGTTCTCCAGAAGAAACGAGCTCGAATGATCATGGGAGCTTTCAGGAAAACTTCATGAAGCAGTATCAGAATTTAGTCACACCTTTGTTGTTTATTGGTTTTGTTCTCTCATCAATTTTTTTGAGTCCTCATGAGCAGAAGCAGGTCAGTGTTTCTTTTACTGAAATTTCAACATTTCTTTTAGTGTTTTTGTTAGATTGCAAGCATATATGAGTTTTGCTTTTGAATTTGGATGTCTTGCTGTGTCTGACAAAATCGATCTGCTGATGGTCATTTGGTCAATAATTGTGACGCTGTCAACATGATACTGCACTTGTTCTCATAGCAGTTCAGAATAATTTCATTTATTGTAGTAACATATCACTTTATAAAATATATATATATATATATATATATGTTTGTAGTACCTTGTCAGTGCAATGTGAAAATGCTTTTGTAAACACAGTTTCAATCTACAATCCGATGTGTTGTCCTAGTTAGATGAACCTTAAGGCTTAGTCCCTTGTAAGTTTCAAAAACCTTGGCTTATCTTAATAATTGATTCTAATTGAATTCTGTGAATAGTGGATAACAATATAACAGCATTGATGGAAAAATTCACAGATGAAGATTGATGAAAAATATGCTGTACTTCTGTCCATATTTAATCCAACTGCATGTGTGTTTGGAAAAAATTAAATTATGTGTTTGCAGGTTGCTTACGCCTAAACGTGGTACAATTAGGTAGATATTATTATGGTGATTAGTTGGATGCAAGAGGGTTTCTTTTGTGTTAAATACTATGGGAAAGAATATTTTAACATTCAAAAGCTTGAATTTTCTGATTTACTTAAAGTAAGTTGAAGAGAAAGCAGTACTGTGGTAGGCATTAAATTTAGCAACCCCTTGAAATGCCCGACTGTTTTGTTTACATGGGATACCTGTTAGATTGAGCAACTATGAAGCATCTAATGTGTCATCTATGGAGCATCTAATGTGTCATCCATGAAGAACCGACACTTCAAAACAAGTGCCGTATCCATGTCGAACACACGGACACTTCGGGGACACTTATGGAACACACGACATGACGTGTCCTCTTATTTAATTAATTTATTTTCAGGGGACACATTAGGGATATGCCAAGTTGTCTTTTTTCCCATTTAATTTAGTGGTTTTGATGAATGTTGAATGTTTATTTTTTTTCTTAGATTTAAATACTTAATAGATCATCTATAAAAAAGATATAAACTGTAAGTGTTAATTTAAAAATGTTTTTTTTTAAAAAATATATATATATATAGAATTAGAGTAAGTTTATGTTAATATTGATTGTTTGTGGATATAATATTAATCTAGATAGCAAATAAAAATATTTGAAAACATATTTTATTGTGCGTCTGTGCTCCCATTTTTTTAAAATCGCCGTGTCCCTTGTCCATGTCTGTGTCCTTGTCCGTGTCCGCCGTATCCGTCTTCGTGTCCATGCTTCTTATTGTGTCATCATATTCAATGAATTACACATTTGTCTTAAGCAATATGTTTTTGTATTAATGGCAATTTGATTTCTCTTCAACAAGAGTGGTTGGCCATATAGTGAACACAATCTTTTAAAGCTAATCAATGGGGAAAAAAGAGAGGAGATGAACTTACATAAATAAAAAAAATAAAAAAATGAATAAAAAAAATAAATAAAAAGTTTAGAAATAATGAGGAAAAAATAAGTTGTTAAATCTATGCAACTCAGCAAGATTTGGACATTATTAATGATAATTTCTGTAGGAATATTTTTGTTAGAAAGAGTTGTTTTAGTGTATGATATTTTGCGATGATTAGTTACAGGTTGCCATTTTGGAACTGTATGGACAAACTTAGTGCTTAAATAGCATCTAAATAAGAATTTGATCGTTAAAATGTATGAACTGAATTAAAAAAATTTAA
>JAPPVO010000017.1:53869298-54036802 GCA_030407325.1 Camellia japonica
ACTTTATACATTTTGCTTGTTTGGTTGTTACAGTGTTACCTGTATTTTGATGATTTTGGTTCTTACTTTGCTCCAATGAATATTACAATGCTTGGTTGTTACAATGTCAAAGTTATGGACAGTGCTTCGTTGTTACAATGTCAAATTTGTTTCAATGAAACATTCAGTCTTTTTTAGCCATATTGTTACCAGATCTGGCTTTTGATATCAGTCTTGTTATGCAAATTTCATTCAAAATATTGATTCTAATCTGATTATTTGTATCGAATTTAAAGGTTAATAACAGGTTTGGAGTCACTATATTGATAAATTTATTTTTTTATAGTGTTTTGTTTGCACTGATAAATTTATCACTGTTTCAACAAATTTATCATTATGAACACTGATAAATTTACCACTGTTCAAACAAAAAAACCAGCAACTCTCTCTCTTTCTCTCCCTCTCTTTCTCATTCTTTTTCCCCAATTCAAGTAAACAAAACACTATAAAAAATAATAAAAAATTTACCTAAATTAAAAATTAAAACACAAACAGTATTACATTGTCCAAATTGGAAATTAAAATACTGTTACAATTTGTAGATATTCCCAAGTTTGAGAATGAATGTAAGAACATGCCATCTTTGGTGATTTCTGAATAATCAAAACCATTTGATACTTCAGTTAAACAACTCAAACATCCAAAGCTTGCTTCTGAGTGACCACAAAACAGTATGCAGACTGAGAACTTGTTGCTAAACCAGATAAACATGGTAGTTGATCTAAAATTTTTTGCTTTGCAAAGCAGTTAACACAACAGATATGCAATTATGTATTCTAGAGATTTGATCTACAGCTTTGTATTGTGGAAATTTTCCCTGGGAAAATTAGACAACTTTAGACAAAAAATGCTTCCTATAAGTAAGTAATATACAAAGATCTACTCCTTTGAATGCTGAAAGACTTATGAGAAAAATTGTATTCAAACTTTGAATCTCAAATCTATTGTTATTTGGAATCTCATAAAAGACATCCACTATATAAAATCACTCAGAAACAACAAAAGACCAAAAAAGGATATATGTGTACACACACACACATATATATATATATATATATATTCATTATCTTTCTTCTCCTTTTATCAACAATCAACCCAAGAGTAAATAAGGTACAATGTGAAGAGAAAGAAACTGGAAAGAGGTCTAGCATATGTCATTGTAAATTCAGTGCACAAATTATTTGTGTTTCTGAGAGATGCATTATCTAACAAGCAAGGCTGTATTCTTGTTTGAATTAATCAAGGCACAAAAAAACTAAAAACATGTATAACTAGTGATATCAATTGATTTTTGTTGAGTTTAAGCCAGTGATAAATTTATCATTGTAAAAAAGAACATTTGCTTGGATATGATAGTGATAAATTTATCAACCACTGACATAAATGTAATAAACCGTCAACTCTTCCCATACAATCAGTGATAAATTTATCATTCTTAAAAATAACAAAATTCAGGAACCCCATTAATGCTTGATTGCTTCCTTAAGATAATGGTAAATTTATCATTCTTACAAAAAAATAATCCACCAACTTGTCCAAACCAACCAGTGATAAATTTATCACTGTATAAAACACCAAAAACAGTAACTACATTTAACCCAAATCAAATAATATAAATCTGTGAAACTTAATCCTGTAAAAATATCAGCAAAAAATATAATTTCTATTCAACAAATTCCTCAATCATTCAATGCAAGTACCAAAATGATACATCTTTCCAAAAATACTTAATCATTCAATGCAAGTAACACCTCTCAATTCTTAACAAAGTAATTCAATTAAAATCAATACAACTAAAGCAAAGCTTCTTTACGTGTCTTCCGATTATCAGTTCCCATCTTTCCACACATACTGCACCTAATTCTCTTGATTTCGCCCTTAGAAGGTATTCTCTATGTTCTTGGACGTCCAGCTGGTCTCTTACAAAGAGGAGGTAAAACAACGTCATCATCAACAACTACATTTGGCTTCCACATACTAGGAACTGGATAGATAGAATGTGAATAAGAATCACAATAACTACTAACATGATAGTAATCATCAAGAAAACAATTTAGATTCTTCCCACTCCTCTTTATAGCACAAAAACCATGTTTGCAAGGAAAATAATCAATTTCCTACAATCGACAAGAACAAGAACGTTTCCCAAGATCAACCATAACTGAATGATCCAATTGGATTTCATAAATGTCATCGCTACATTTCTTAATTATCCATGCTTTTGTATCATTAAAAGCTTCTTCTAACTTTTTCTCTACAAAAGGACAAACAATACGATTCCACTTATTCCCAACTTCTCTCTTTCTTGAAAATTGCTCTATTAGTTTCACCCGTATCACATCAACAAGACTAGTTGAAAACAAATAGCGTTCATCTCTAATCTATGAATTAAAAGATTCCGCAGCATTTGTGCACATTTCACCATACCTCTTGCCTAGAAAATAAGCGTTATACCAACACTCATTAGGCAAATCCTCAAGAAACTTCTCAACACTACGACCACAATGACCCTTAAATTCTTCAAATAACTCATTAAACAACTCAATAGTAGGAGCATATGCACATCTACTAAAAAGAGTAAGCAAATACTCTTTAGATTTACGACTCTTCATTGACAAATAAGTTTTCAAGTTTGTCTTCAAATGCATTAGACAAAAAGAATGAGAAGAAAATGGAAAGACCTTAGCTAAAGCTTTCAGCAAACCTCCATGCCGATCAGTAACAAACGCAATATCCCTTCCCCGAGTCAAAATAACAAATAACTTTGACAAGAACCAATGCCAACTGTCATAACTTTCACTATCAACAATGGCAAAACATAACGGATATAAACGTACAAACAAAATATATATACACGTTATCAATAACAAATAAAAAAAATTACAAAAAGAAAATCAAAACACAAAGTATATAACATATAGCACCAGCCATAGATAAATTTATCACTGTATAAATATAAAAATTTAACAAAAGTATACATCATAAATTTATCACTAATAGATTGACCATACTCAATAATCAACATGCTCCAGTAACAAAAATGATAGAATTATCACTGTTTTAATAATAATAACAAATAGACACAGAATATACCTTGGTTACCATCTTTTGCTGTAGCAGCCAATAAACAACCTTTGTGTCTTCCGTTCAAGAAAGTTCCATCAAGCATCAACACAGGCCGACAATACTTGAAACCATGAATACATGCCTCAAAAGCGAAAAACAAACATTTGAAATGTCTTCCTTTACTATCAATATCAAATTCCATATCAAAAACACTCCCCGGATTATAATCATTAGTGGCATCAACATACCAACGAAGATTGTCAAATGATAATGAATAGTCACCAAAAACAAGACCCCTTGCTTTTTCAACACCCATCCAAGCTCGCCGATAAGAAACTTCTGTTCCATAATAGTCCTTGAAATCACAAACCATCTCACTAACTGATGTCAAAGCCTTATTATGAATATCACTTGAAATTAGCCCACCAATCATACTTGAAGTCATCCTGGCATGTTTAATTGTACGAAAAGAAGATCCACAAGTATGAACATCATCAAATTGTTTAATAACAAAAGCTTTACTATAATTTTCCACTCTAGCATGCACGCTCCATAAACATTCCAAATCAGCCATTCTCTTACAATGAACAGTGACACGATCCTTATCATTCTTAACAAAATCAAAATCAAAACCGGAATGAATAGAATACTTTAACAACGCATCTCGAAATTCAACAACTCTTTGAGAAAACCTTTGTCCCACTCCTTTCAAACAATTAACCCACCCATCGGAGAGTAAAGGTTTTCGTTGATTTGAATAAAATAAAGGCAAAAAATCAGTTTCACAAACAACACTACTACTACTACTACTACTACTACTACTACTACTACTACTACTACTACTACTACTACTACTACTACTACTAGCTTCACCATCATAAATCATATAACTTCACTCAAAGAACAACACTTTAAAAAAACATCAATACGATGAATATCACAAGAAAGTGCCAGTCCAACCATAACCTCCAAATCCTCTTCACTTTGTAGACCACAACAAGAATGTCCAGGCATTGAATACGATATATTCAAAGAACTACCAACTAACTCACTCCACTTTGCACACAATTTATATACTAAATCTTTGAAATTAAATCCATCATTATACTTAATAACCAATGTCACACCTCTAAACTTGCACATAAGAAACAAACAATTCTCCATCATTATAAATCCTGCAACACACAACAATTATATTTCAGCAAACAACTCAAACACCCTAAAACAAAATCAAATACAGTGATAAAATTATCAGCAAACTCAAACACATCCAAAAACCAACATCGATAACTTTAACAGTTAACACCACCAAAGACCAAGAACAGTGAAAAAGGCTTACACTTAATTAGACATGGTAACTCGATTTGAATCTTACCATTACATTATGCAGCCTTTTCATCTCCTATTCCCATACTCATTGATAAATTTATCACTGTTGAAAAAGTAAATCCAACAACACCCCCAAAATACTCAGTGATAAAATTATCACTGTATAAAATAACAAACCAGTGCCTGTGTTCAATCAAAACAGTTTCGTAACCAAAAAAAAAAAAAAAATCTAAAATTCTTTACATATACATATCTCAAAGCTTTCAGTATCATGATCAAAACACAAATTCAATCGCAACAGAAACAACAGAGTAACAACAATATCACCACAAAATCAAAATCGCTAACTCAAACTAAAAAGGACCAAAACATTGAAATTGAAATCAAAATCAAACATACCAGTCGACCTAACTCCACAACATCGCAAATCAGAAAATGTAATTATACACCAAACGCGAAATCGCAAATAGGAAGATTCACCAAGTACGCAATCGCAAACCACAAATTGCGAAGATACACCAAGCACGAAATCAGAAATCACGAAGCTCCACAATAATATATTAGCAAATTGTGAAGTTCTACAGAAATCCAAATCACAAACCCATACTCACAACACAATATTTTGATGGAAAATCCAAACAGCAACGCACCAAAACAGGAGAGGGGTAAAACGGTACCAAAAAAAAAAAAGGCTTAGGACCTGTTGGTGCACAAGAGCAAAACTCAGGACTAAGAGGGGAATAAGTGTAAAAGGTAGGACCGGCCAGTAAAAAACCCTTCATTTTTCTAATTGGGTTAGACTTATCTCCGATCTACATTTATATTGGGTGGTATTATTCAGACCCATGAAACTCATCATGAATACTATTTTCGATGATTTTCATCATTTATTTTTTAGGCGCTTCATATATGTAATCCATGAAAAAAAATAAGTCAATATTTTAGTTTCTTCATTTTATTGTGTTTATCTCTAAAAAATGAACAAAAAGTATATTTTTTAAGTGGGTGAATTACACTAATAGTCCCTATAGTTTAGGGCTTGTGTCATTTTGATCATTGACTTTTCAATTGTGACATATTTAACCCTGAATTTTGAATCTTATTCCAAATAAGGACAATTGAAGATATCATTAAATTTTTCAAGGTTAAAATCGTCAATTTGATAAAATATAAATTAATTTGACAAAAATAAATGTCAAACAAATATTTTTGAATTTTTAAAAATTATTTTTACCCACTAAAAATAAAAATTTTGTAAAACTGATAAATCTTTTAGACATTTATTTATGTTTTTTACCAAATTAATTTTTAAAAGTTAATCATGTAATTTTTATTAATTTTTATCAATTTTACATAATTTTATCATTGGTGGATAAAAATAATTTTTAAAAAATTAAAAATATGTTTTTGACATTTATTTTTGTCAAATTAGTTTATATTTTATTAAATTGACGATTTTGTCCTTGAAATTAAACGATAGTATCTTCAATTGTCCTTATTTGGAACAAAATTCAAAATTCAGGGTCAAATGTGTCACAATTGAAAAGTCAAGAATCAAAGTGACACGAGTCCCAAACTATAGGAACTGTTAGTGTAATTTGCCCTTTTTAAAATAGACTATCCACTTTTTTTTTTTTTTTTTAATTTTTTGTAATCTCTTCATTTTGTTGCACATATCTTTAAAAAAAAAATTGATAGTTTGCATCTGCGATCTACCCTCCTGTGTCTTAGCATAGTTCTTTTTGTTTCTACTAACTGTACCCTCTCCATTATAAGGTTATGTTTTTTTTCATTGTAAGGGCTTTTGGGAATTAAACATTTTATGACGGATAACAAATAACAATAATGTTAGGGACAACATAGATTCCTCTGTTCTAAAATTTTCTATCCCTTTGTCCGTAATTCAAGTTGAGTGGATAAATAGTTGTATGATTTAATTATATTTATTTTTAAAAAATAGACAATCAGTATAAATTTAATTTAAAATCAATTTAAATTTTTATGTAAATTATAAAGGGAGAGCCCACCGAAAGGGGCATCACTCCATTCCATCTCGAAATAAAGTAGTACTAGTAAAAGATGCAGAAATTACAATTTGTAGTCCACACAAAAAGTAATCTTATACAAAAATAAAAGCAGCATTTTTTCATAAATTTTTTTTCATCTGCTTACCAAAATACCTTTAATAATAATATTCATATTTACAGTGTGGATGTTCCGTGATGTAAATATTCACACCGTCAATGTGAATGTTTACACCGTCAATACGAATGTTAACATGTCAATATAAATGTTTACACTGTCAATGTGAACATTTACACGTCAATGTGAATATTCATATTGTAAAATATGAATGTTCACATTACCAAATTTCTAACTATTCAAAAAATATTTGTAAGGGTAAAAATATCTATAAAATACCTTAAATGTGAGAATTAGGATTTGGTGGATCACATGTCCAAATAACAGGACTTATTGGAATACAAGAATATCTTATGGACTAATTGGGATACAAATACGTGAAAAAGAATTTTTTAATAAATCTCGCAATATAAGAATATATTTTTTAAAACTTTTAATTATTATTCTCAAAATTATTCCTAATGTGGGGGATACATGAAAAAGAATTTTTTAATAAATCTCGCAATATAAGAATATATTTTTTAAAACTTTTAATTATTATTCTCAAAATTATTCCTAATGTGGGGGAATCAACCAACTAAGGTCTCTAACATAAATCTAAAAAATATATACAGTAAAATTGTAAAAAATGATATGTGGCCTTATTTGGAAACTTGATTTTTAGGCTAAAAAAATTATAAAGCTAAAATAAAAAAAAAAACATAAATTCATTGAAAAGGTGAAAAAAATAAAAAAAGTAACAAAAAAGTCAAAATCATATACACCGGTTATTCACAATTTTTTTTTCATAAAACTAAAAAAAAAAAAAAAAAACACATTAATTTTTTTTCACCTCATAAAAAAAATCACTAAAAAAAGCCAAACCCAAATGATACGGTGTTAAATTGTGGGCATATATCAATTCCAAAACAATAGACCACACCATAACATAGCGACTGGATTACAACGCAAGCTAATGTTTATCTAAAGACTCGAATTTGAAATTTCACTCACTTTCACACCTAAGTATTCTCTTTATGACCACTTAAGCAATTGCCCAATATCCTCGAAATTTTTTTGTATAATTTTTTTAAAGAATAGCTTCTTTTTTTTCCAACTGGAAAATGGTCCTAGAAACGATTACGTATGGCACTGGGAAATTTCCTCTTTCCCCCTGTTTTAGTGGTTTGCTTCAGTTTCACTCCACATTTCTGTCCACTGTCTGGGAAAGAAAACACTATTAATAATGGGTCCCAATTCTGTTTGGTGACCTTTTTCTTTTCTTTTCTTTTCTTTTTCTTTTCTTTTCTTTTCTTTTCTTTTCTTCTTCTTCTTTTTTCAAATGAAAATTAAAAGAAAAGTTTAGTCTTACAAAACAAAATAGAAGAGGGTAGTGGGGTAACCCCTTGTCGAGTTAGCAGAGATTATATCTACTGCAAGGAAGGAAGTTACATTGCTAGGAGGATCATCAAGGAAGATTAGATGCTCTTTTCGGTTGACACCAATGTTGGCTAGTGCATCAGCACTTTGATTGGCTTCCCTAGGCACATATTGAATGGTGCATCTACATCTTCTCAACATAAAATTTCTATCTTCAATCAGTGCTCTGTAGGGATGAGCACTAAGTAGTTTCATTGTAGTTTGGAAGTCAGTTTCTATCTATATTCCATTCAGTCCCTTTTCATGATAATGTTTAGGCCTTTATACATTCCCCATAGCTTAGTTTTTAGGCTGGTGCAGTTACCCAAGTATCCATAATATCCCCATATCCAGCTACCAGCTTCATCTCTAAGCAGACCTCCATATCCTGATTGTCTTGTGTAACAACCCTAATCTGCAATTAACTATTAATTCGTAATTAAGAATGCTAACTAAGTGTTTAGAATGGAATTATGTGCTAATTGTGTATTTTGTATGCTATTTGGCTTTCTATCTATTACTTGTAGAAATATCTATTTGGGATTATGCTTTGATATGAAAATCAAAAGCCTTATTGGCACCCATAATCGGAATTGGTTACATGGATATGTTATTTGGAATATTTAGAACACTTTGGTAAGTTTAATTAAAAATTGATTTAGTTTGATTAATTAAGTTGTGTTTGGCAAGACTAAGTTCTAATTAATGTATTATGGTATCATAACTATATATATATAAGAATTTTAAGCTCATTTGAGCTCAAAACTCTTCATTTCTAAGTGGAAAATTCTGGAGAAACCATTGTAGAGAGAGAGTGAGTCCAATTCTAGAGAGAGAAAGATAGAAATTGAAGGTTTTGGCTTGAATTCATCAAGATTGTGTAAAAACAAGAGTATTTGAGGACTTTAGGTGAGAATCTAACCCATAGGTCATGAAGATTATGTGTTTTAAAGTTGAATCCATGAGTTGTCATGATTAGTTGCATGTATATTTGTGGACACCCCATTTTTGACCGCCCACAAGGCTCGAGCGCTTTGTCCAGTACACTCGATAATGAAAGTGGTGTTGTGCATGGTTCGAGGTTTCAACAAAGGAGCCTTGTTTAAGCTTCGAAACAATCCCAAACCTTCCATATTCCCGTTGATTATACCCAAGAAATCTATTTTTACACATTATGCCACCCTGTATTGAGGTTGAAGCAGAAAAACTAGGGAACAAATTAAGGCCCAGCCGTGCCTCAGTGAGGGTTGACCGTGGCTATTGAGGGTTGGCCGGGCCTTGGTAGCGATAAACACTGTTCTGGGTGGGAGGCTGCCAGCTGTCCATTTTTGAAGATATTTATGATATTTTTGACTCAAATTCTATAAAAACGACCATATATCTCTGTTTTGAGGGTTGAAGAATTTCAAGAAAGCCTCTATACCACCTTGAGAGCTCATTCTTCTCATTCTTCTTATGTAAGCAACACTTTGAGCTAACCTATCATCTTGGACCTATATCCATACATCATATACACCTTCACACCTTAGCTTAGGAACCTTTGTTGAGCCTTGAACACCATAATTCAAGCTTGAGAGTATGTTGAGACTTAGCTTGGTTCATAATCAAAAGCTTACTTCTTTGAGAGGTATAAGCTTGTTATCCTATCTTTTACTTCTTGTTCTTTCATTTGCTACCTAGTTCTTATTGTTTTGTGTCGTTTTGATCCTATTCTAAGTGTTTAAGTTTGGGTTTGGAGAGTTACCAAAAGGATAGAGAGAGTTTACTCTTTCTACACCTTTACCTATAGCTCAAACCCTTACTTTTACACTCTTTTTGTTTGTTCTCTAGACTGATTTTCAGAGTTTAAAAGGGTTAAAAATCATGCTTTGAGGTTTCAAAAGTGGAGGGGTTAGCCGCCCCTCCTGATTCTTGCTTACTAGTTTTGTTTCCTCTCTTTATTGTCTAGCTTTTTAGGCTCTTTTCATGCATTGTAAGCCACTATTTTTCATCTGTTTAGCACTGTTTTAGGGTTGTCTTAAGTTGTTTAAATAGTTCATGCTTTGATTAGCTTAGTTGTTGTCTCATAAGTATGCCTACATAGCTTGTAGTATATTGTTCTAAGTTTTTCTTCAATTCATTTCCATGTTTAAGGACCTCATTTTAATAATCAACTTGTCATTCATCTCTTTCCTTTGAGAGTTGTTTCAATCGGTTGACAGTTATTCAAAACATGAACTAGCAATTTACGCTTAATATCTTAATCTCTATGGAGGTTCATTGCCAACGGTGTAGTCTTTTTTTCATGTTGAGAATCACCTCTCGATTGACATATTTCTCACTTAGTGGACGTAATAATCATCTTGGACTTAATGGATTAAAGGATAGTAAAGGCTAATGAATTTGGCATAAAATGAACCAACTCACATAAAAAAAAAGAAAGAAGAGTTATATTGCTTGGGGTTCAGCCGGATGTTATGCCGAATCCGTTGTGTCAAGGGTCATCTTACATCAATTCATGATGTTTTGGATGAACTTTGAAGCATCTTTACCTCCTTCTTTGAGTTCACTCCATGATAGGAGGGAGGGGTGGTTGTTCTTCCTTTCATTTAATGATTGTTGTCCAAATTGTATATCGAAATCATCAAGCAATCAATTTGCTCATTGAGGTTTTGGAAACAATTCTAAACTTTTCTTGAGGCTTTCCCATGACAGAGAAGTGTGAGAGGGACAAATAGAGTCCAGAACACTCTATCTGCACTGTTTTCATTTCAAAGCACAGAATAGAATTTGGCATGAAATTGAGGCACGATCGGGCTTCATTGAGGGCCGGCCGATCATTAATGTTTGGTCAGTAGTGTATTTTGCAGAAAATAGAAGGCAGTGGCTGAAGGTGAAACAGAGCAAGCCCGGGGCAGACAAAGCTGTTCTTGGACATTGTTGTGCATCCTTGCTTACATCATGATCATTATAGTAATTAATCCATTATTTCTTATTGTTCATTATAATTAGTCTTGTTAATTATTATTAATGTTGTAATTAATTATATTATTATTATTGTTTATTTGTAATCGTTATAGCTAGTTAGCTTAAATAGCTAGTTTACTTATCATGGTTACCCTTGTTGTAATAGCCTAGTTAGTTAGTTAATTCTTTAATTTATTCATTCGGTTTTGTAATAATTAGTTTAATTTGGACTTTCGAACTTTGATTCGGACCCTCCTGCGTAAGGGCGCAATTATGTAATAAGTTGCATGTCTTCCAACCCCACGTCTTTCTCTCTTTTATTTACTTGCTTACGATGGTTAGTATAGAACATCATTTTTCAAATTAGCATTCTTATGCTTTGCATCCATTGTTTTGCATGCATCCAAGGCTCGGCTCATCATATTAACCCAATATCAATGTTCAAATTCATTACTTGAATACGTGCTTTATTACATGTCATGAATGGAATCATATGCCATGCTCATAGCCAAGCCTATAAATTGTATGTCGCATGCTTTGCATTAGTCATATTGCATTAGTTAGGATCATGCATTTTTTCTAATTATTTTGCTTTGTTTTGGCTTGGAGTACTAGGTGAGCAATTTTAGGTTTTAGCATCTTGCATCGAATATTTGTGTACCATGTCAAAGCATACTTCCATGAGGCTAGTTGCTTAAATGATATAACTATTTGAATGCTTGTGGATGAAGGCTAGTTGCTTGACTTGGGATAATTTGATTAATGTCCATTTTAGCCCACTTTTTCAAGTGGCAAATCCACAAAACAATTTCGAAATAAAACATGAAATCAAATGTTCCAAATCTTGCAAATTAGTCTATACTTATATGTGTCACATAGTAAAAATAGCTAATAACCGGGACAATAGCATATAATGTAAATAAAAATCACATCATGATTAGTAAATGTCAATCTTTGATTGAGCGAGTGAGGTGCTCAATTCATGACCTTTCCCTCTCGTACCTAAGTTCCCGAGCTGAGACAACTTTGGTGATGACGGATTAATGGCCTTTGGCACAAGTCTTGGGTTTCCTAAATTTTTCAAAAATATTTAGGTGGCGACTCTGAAATCTAGCAAAACAGTCCATTTTTGGCATTTGATTCAAACATCGATTTTCCAAAAGAATTGTCGGATGTGGACACTTTTGTGTTTTCATTGTTTCACATTGCACTTTGTGAAATCAGATTCAGAACCATAGGTAGAGTCCAAATTGTGGGACTAGTCGTATTTGAAAGTAGCACGAAAAGCGCGCCCCAATATCATACAAGTTTGTCAAGAAGAT
Source organism: Camellia japonica (assembly GCA_030407325.1). NCBI lineage: Eukaryota > Viridiplantae > Streptophyta > Magnoliopsida > Ericales > Theaceae > Camellia > Camellia japonica. The sequence goes on from JAPPVO010000017.1 coordinate 53,881,541, forward strand.
GAAGAAAATGGAAGTAACTTCACATGCATGTATGATTTTACCAAGTTTTGGCATCTTTAAGTTTGGTTTTGAGCATCTAAGTTGTTATTGTAAACCACTTGGTACTTGCATGTGTAATTCATCATGTTTTAGAGTTTGATTTCATGTTTTGAAAAAGAGTGTGGACATGCATGGAGTTTTGAGTTCAATAGTTGTGGAATTTGAGAAAATAGTTTGTAAAACTCATATGCATAGAAGTTTTGAGCACAATTTTGGTTAAACTCATAAGATTCTTCAGCAAAGATTTAAGACAGAGCATGTATATGATTTTCTAATATGGTTCAAAGTGTTTGAACAAGCCATGCATGAGTTTTGCCTTTGAATTTGCATTTGGAAGCTTAAAACTCTGTTTTGAAAACCTAAAAAATTTGCAGATCGCTCGAGCAACAAATTTACCGCTCGAGCAAACATAGCGAACATCCAGTAGTTTTGCAGTCTATTACAGATTGCTCAAGCGACCACTTGGTGGCTCGAGTGAACCCTTTGTGTATTGTTGGACCGCTCGAGTGTAAAATGAGACCATTCAGTACTTTTGTAGACAGAGTAGTCTGCTCAATCGACCGAATGTGCGCTTGAGCGGTCAAGCCATTTTTCAGCATATTTTTGGAAAGACATTCTATGTTCGTATTTTCATTCATATCCTTTTCTAAGCATATTTAGACATGAATTATGAGTCATTAAAGAGTAATAAGCTAAAAAATGACATAAGTAATTGAATTAGACATTATTTACTGAACTTTAGCTCACTGTGTGTATATATATTTAGGTGGGTGAGTGCAAGATCAAGTCTAATGGCACCTGTTTGGACTTCTGTTTTGTCAGCTAACCTTAGTGCCTCCCGTGGAGGTTCCTGAATCGTAAGTGGTCAACTTTTGAGAACAATCTTTGTTTTCTTCTGTTTACTTTGGACAAGTTTTTGTGTACTTTTTAAATAGGGCTAAGTCTCGTTTTGGTTTATTTGTATATAAAGATGATGAAGACTATTGTGTTGATGACATATATAATAATTGTATACGAAGTTTAAATTTGCTCAGTCCCATATTTGTCTGCACAGCTCAATGGACGTTGTATTTTAACATTTGCTTCCACTAGTCCCTTAGATTTTGCTAATCTGTTTCAGAGGCTGTAGGTAATTTTAAGATTACTGGCCAGTTATGACGCTAAACCTATAGGGGCGAGTTTGGGTCGAGAGTTATACCACACACATGAGTCCATATGAGCTATAAGATGTCCTACAAAAGAAATAGTGACATTGCATTATCATGTGTGAGTATGTGTGGAATATTAAGAACATATCTAAGATGAAAATGAAATCTGTGAGAACTTTTCCTATGTTGATAATTACCCAATTTACATATAGACGAATGGAAAAGACAAGTAACGCGGATGAATCTGAAACTTCCGATGCTAGAATTAATCGGCTAGAAAGAATGGTTGAAGCCGTAACTAAATACGTGAGGCAACAACAACAAAGGCAAATACGTATACCTTTTCTACCGTCCTCGGTACAACTTGAATCGGTTGATAATGATATGATAACTTTGACACAGAAATACAAGAAAATGAAGCCACCGGAATTTTTGGGGGGTATTAAACCGCTTTAAGCTGAGGCTTGGGTTTTAGAAACTGAGAAAATATTTGAAATATTTCTGTGTACTGAGACACATAAAGTTTTTTTGGCAACATTTACACTTATAGAAGAAGTTAGGAGATGGTGGATGTTAGTATGGAATGATAATGAGGGTATGACGTGGGATAGATTTAAAGAAAGTTTCTATGAAAAATATTTTCCCCAATGCATCCAAGATAGGAAGGTGACATGATTGTGGCAGAATATGAGGCAAAATTTACTGAATTAGCCCGATATACACCACACATGATAGACAATGACTACAGAAAGGCTAGAAAGTTTGAAAATGGGCTTAACTTAGATGTGTTTGACTGAGTTGGTGTTTTAAAATTGTCAAAGTATGTAGATATCCTTGATAAAGCACTGATGTTTGAGGCAAACATAGCAGCCTTGAAAATATCAAAGTCAACATCATCAACTGAATGGGAGAGTAAGAAACAAAAGAAACAAAAACTTGAAATGACCAGTAATTCAATGACCTCCGTGAATAAAAATCTAAGGCAAGAACCTTTGACAACGTAAGTTGGGGAAGCAATGTGAACAATGATATACCTATCTATAGAGAATATGGGAAACAACATTGGGGCATTTGTTGCCGCCTATCTGGAACCTGTTACAGATGTGGAAAGAGAGGGCACTTAGCTAAATCTTATCATCAAGCTCACCCAAACGATAATAGACCTACCGCTAGTGGGGTTGGATCAGCAATGACACCAAAGACAAATGCAATTTCTATTCTCGAGGAGAGCAATCTTAGGCAAGGTAGGGTTAACACCCTAGTTCCATAAAATGCCTGGAACTCTGAGACGGTTGACGCGGGTATTACCTTAATTATGTGCAATGTTTATGTGGAAATTGTGTGGGAATTGTACACTCCTTAATTGGATATAAATTGTGGACATGATGAACGAACCATTTGAATTAGTAGAACTATAAACCTATGCTTCATACCTTGATGTATGGAATGATATTAGAATTGATGGGTTACATTCGACTTATTTATCCTGAATGTAAAATCTTTAACGAGCTATGTGTACGCAATGAAACATGATAAGGATGGTCCTTACACCGTACCTAGACAATTTAATGTGAACAGTTATACATGACATTTGGGACTATGCTGAAAATGAATGGACATGGGAAAATGTTATAATTGACTATGTTATGGAAATTTTGACACTGTGAATGAAACTTTATGAATTTGACAAAACACCTATGCTATGGAAAATGTTTGGACTTGTATATATATACCTTTGCTCGGACAAGATGTTATATTGTTCATTTCTATTGACTAGACTATCAAGATCATGATTTTGTGACTGTGTGACTTGTTTGAACACCTCGAGTAGTGAATTTTATATCATGCATAATTGTGAACCTATACACCTACATGTGGGACTTATTTGGGAACCACTATCTTGATATGACTGTGACATGATATGAACCATTATGCTATGATATTGATATAACTGAGAGAACTGTTGAACCCAGAACGAATTGTGAAATTGCCGAGTGCCTACTTAAACAAATTGATTACGAAACTTTGTTTGAAAATGGTGAGATAGAACCTTTGCTATGATTTGATTCTACTTATGGGGGACTATCAATTGCTTATGACTGAATAACCTGGTTGTGTTGCTAAGGGAACCAATCGACTGAGAACTTGAATCAATTTGAATACTTACAAAGAACGTGAACTGTCAATAGCAGACTATGTGATTATGACATGTGATTAATTGCTTTAGTATTACCATTACTACCATGAGATTGTTTGATTAAGAGAATGGTTGCTTCTGTGTTACTATACTTAGAATTTGATGCTATGGGACTTGGTGATAACAGGCTAGTTGATTGTAAACCTTGACCACTTGGAAGTATATGAAATCAGTATGTTCTATGATTGACTGCTTCTGTATAAATGTGTAATACAATTGAATTTGTGGAGACTAAGGGTGATGAATAGTATGTGAATAATTACTTCAGAATTGCATTTACTGCTATGGGGGTGATACATGAATTTGCCTTGTATACCTGATAACATCTAAATAACCGTGAATAATTGTGATGAATTGCTTAATCGAATACTGAATTGAATTATAAATTGTTGAATGACAGGGAAACAAACCGAATTTTCGTAACAAAGCTGAATGGGGAGGAAACCACTTATGAAAAATGGAAAACAGTGCATCTGATTTGTATCTAATATATATATATATATATAATAACTTTGATCTACATCTGACGTATTTATGGTAACTCAAGTTTGGAGGACCAAACTTTTTAAGGTGGGGAGACTGTAACAACCTCGATCTGTAATTAACTACTAATCCGTAATTAAGAATGCTAACTAAGTATTTCGAATGGAATTATGTGTTAATTGTGTATTTTGTATGCTATTTGGTTTTCTATTTGTTACTTGTAGAAATATCTGCCTGGAATTCTGTTTTGATCTGAAAATCAAAAGCCTTATCAATATCCAGAATCAGAATTGGTTACATGGATATGTTATTTGGAATATTTAGAACACTTTGGTAAGTTTAATTAAAAATTGATTCAGTTTGATTAATTAAGTTGTGTTTGGCAAGCCTAAGGTTCTAATTAATGTATTATGGTATCATAACTACATATATATATGAATCTTAAGCTCATTTGAGCTCAAAACTCATCATTTCTAAGTGGAAAATTTTGGAGAAAATGTTGTAGAGAGAGAGTGAGTCCAATTCTAGAGAGAGAAAGAGAGAAATTGAAGGCTTTGGCTTGAATTCATCAAGATTGTGTAAAAGCAAGAGTATTTGAGGACTTTAGGTGAGAATCTAACCCATAAGTCATGAAGATTATGTGTTTTAGAGTTGAATCCATGGCATTTTCATGATTAGTTGCATGTATATCATATAAGTTTGTCAAGAAGATGAAGAAAATGGAAGTAATTTCACATGCATGTATGATTTTACCAAGCTTTCGCATCTTTGAGTTTGGTTTTGAGCATCTAAGTTGTTATTGTAAACCATTTGGTACTTGCATGTGTAATTCATCATGTTTTAGAGTTTGATTTCATGTTTTGAAAAAGAGTTTGGACATGCATGGAGTTTTGAGTTCAATAGTTCTGAAATTTGAGAAAAGAATTTGTAAACCTCATATGCATAGAAGTTTTGAGCACAATTTTGGTTACACTCATGAGATTCTTAAGCAAAGATTTAAGACAGAGCATGTATATGATTTTCTAATATGGTTTTAAGTGTTTAAACAAGCCATGCATGAGTTTTGCCTTTGAATTTGCATTTGGAAGCTCAAAACTTTGTTTTGAAAACCCAGAAAATTTGCAGATCGCTCGAGCAACGGATTTACCACTTGAGCGAACATAGTGACCATCCAGTAGTTTTGCAGTCTGTTACACAGACCGCTCGAGCGAGCCCTTTATGTATTGTTGGACCGCTCGAGCGAAGAAGTTATGGCTCGAGCGTAAAATGAGACCATTCAGTACTTTTGCAAACAGAGCAATTTGCTCGAGCGACTGAATGTGCGCTCGAGTGGTCAAGCCATTTTTCAGCATTTTTTGGAAAGACATTCTGTGTTCGTATTTTCATTTTTATCCTTTTCTGAGCATATTTAGACATGAATTATGAGTCATTAAAGAGTAATAAGCTAAGAAATGACATGTTTAATTGAATTAGACATTATGAGACAAATCTGAGAATGTGGTTCACGTGTACAAGTTATAAGAAATGGACTGAATAAGAAACCAATGTAAAGAAAGCTATGCCATGATGGCCATGTGAACATGTAATGATGAAATATGTTTTGTGCTATGTACATTTGTATTTGTAGGTCAAGACTTGGAAGCCCACTGTGAGTAACGTTATTATAAAGATATGTTCATATGATTTATGTTTGAAATGTTATACGACAAATTATGATTTCTGAAATGTGATTTTGTTAACGTGAACGAATGTCCTATGTTTGAATCTATTATGGCATCCGTAGATTGTCCCAAGTCATGGGGAATGACATGCTAATGTGGGTCCATGACATATATGTGATTACAAGATCTCGTTAGCCACTTGACAAAGTAGTGATGTGTTTAATCGGTATTTGGAACTGATTACTCTAGTCAGATGACAATATGATATGTTTTATTGGATGTACCATTATTATGTTCGGATATGAGAATTGATTTTGTTATGATTTGTTTTATGAATATAATATGTTCTAAATTCGTTCATGTAGGGGCCGAGTATTAGGGGATGCAAAGAGGCCGAGTAAGTGAACTTAGAGAATCGAGATATATACATTGTATTCGGCCCCGCCTTATACAAATTCAAAAGTATCCTAATCGGCCACATAGCCAGTTGAGCGAGGAGTCGAGTGAAGAATGATTTGCAACAAAATGAGCCGAGTAAGTAATTACACGGTGGATTAAAGATGGGCCTGACCTTGAGGCCCAAGAGAAGATATAAATAGAAGAACATCAACCAGAGAGAGGTATGTGAGAACTAGTATGCTTAACTTAAGATACAAGCAATCAAGAGAGTATACACTGACTTATCCGTCGGAGTGCTAATTCCGGCACCCCCGACCGGAGTGTTCATTCCTTTTCACGTTATTAGCTGAGGATCTCAAGTGTCTTATTGGATCCAAAGAGTATTTCCAACGCACTTCCCCACAATTGGCGCCGTCTGTGGGAATACTCCAGCACATCCATGGCGGGCGTAACGGAAGATCCTCCGGCAGTCACTAACAACCTTACGCCACTAGTCGATACAACTCCAAGCACCATGTTGGGACCAAAAAACATTACTGCAAGAAGAGCCTTGAACTTCGACTCCGCTGATGAAACAATGCAATGGATCAGGCGAAGCAAAACGAATAGAGGTTGGAGAACATGATGGCTGAAAACGAGCGCCTTCGACAGGATTTGGCCGTAGAGGTGGCCAAATCCCAACAAGCTGCGCGCTAAGACCTGGCACAACCTCTGAGAAAGGATGTTTGACAACCTCGAGCTCAGAGACAAGATTGTGACAATGATTCTGACTCTTTATCCCCAGACCCCAAAAAGAAGGGGTGAGTCGAAGTCTCTAGTTTTTCTGAGGGAAGTCCGCGTGCACAGAATAAGAGAAGAAGAAATGATTCAGACGAAAAGGACCAACATGACCCCTTTGTGCGACGGATCGCAAGGGCAGTACTACCCAAAAAGTTCAAGGCTCCATCGTTCACCCTATGTGACGGTAAATCGGATCCCACTGACCACATCCGTCATTATAAGCAAGCCATGACGCTGCATGCAGACGACGAGGCTCTCATGTGCCGAATATTTCCGAGCAGTTTGGGACCATTGGCCGTCAGATGGTATTATAAGTTGGAACCGGCGTCGATTAAGAACTTCCATTAATTATAGAAATCCTTCAGGGCAAGATTCATCACCAATGAGGTCCAGCCGAAGCAAGCCGACTCTCTCTGGGCAATGCAGATCCAACCAGGGGAAACCTTACGAGCATATTCGGTGCGCTATTGGGAATACTTTAATCTTGTAGATGATGCCTGCAACGACTCCATGGCCATTACCGCCTTTAAAATGGGTTGCATCCTGATAGTGCCCTCTGCAGTTCCTTGACTAGAAGGCCCCCCAAAACAGTCTGGTCATTGATGAAGAAAGTCGAGGAATACTGCAAAGTGGAAGATGACGCTCTATGGGTTAAAGCCGGGAACAAGGCCAACAAGACGGCCCCTTCTGAAATTGTTCAGCCGATAAATTCTGTACCATCACGGAGCCCTGAACCATGGAATCGGACTAAACGAGACAGGAGACGGGATTCGCGTCGATCAAATGACCGATGTTCCCACCGAGCTAGTGAACAACTTCAAGTAGATAGCAGGTGCACAAGGCGCGCGGACAAGAAATATACGGAGTTGTCAGAGCTGATCAGCACGGTTATGTCTAAAGTCCAACACCTGCCGTTCTTCAAATGGCTATCCAAAATGGTAGGACCTCTCAACACGATGAGACGAGATAGGCCGTGCGAGTATCACAAAGACCACGACCATGATACCGAGAGTTGTTACGCACTGAAGGATCACCTTGAGGAATTGGTACATGATGGTCGACTTAAGCAGTACGTCCGAAAAGACAACTCAACCAAAATAGTAGCTTTACGGCAGGACTCACCTCCACTCGGTAGAATCCATATGATATACAACCTGTCGACGTCATCCGCGGTACATACAATTCAGTCGCATCCTGACCCCCAAAAGCAAATCACACTAGCGAAATGGCCCCATGAAGCTCCGAGTATTACCTTCGACGATTCTGATTTGATCGGCGTAACACTCCCCCACATTGATCCATTGGTCATCGAGTTACGCATAAATCGATTCACCGTTGAACGCGTTCTCATAGACCAGGGGAGTACTTCGGAAGTTATGTATTACAAGACGTTCATCAAACTCGGGTTCACCGAGTCGGACCTGTCTCTGGCTCCTTATCTGTTATTTAGCTTCAACGCTAATCCAGAATACCCGTTGGGCAAAATCACACTGCCAGTTCGAGCGGGCTCCCGAACAGTGGATGTGGAGTTCTTGGTCGTCAAGCTGTCTTTGTTGTATAATCTCATCATGGGATGAACTTGGCTACATACCATGTAGGCCATGCCAAGTACCTATCATTAATTACTCCGCTTCCCGACTGAACGTGGCATTGAACAAATCCGTGGTTCCCAGAAATCGGCACAAGCATGTTGTTTTCTTGCTGCCAAGAGACCAAGAAAATTGGAAGTGAATTCTATTGAGGTGCCAGATCGAGAGAGCCTCGATGAAGTTGGACGACTCCTAAGTGAAAAGGCCACAGAAGCACTAGATCGAGTTGAAATTGACAGAAATCCTGATAGGTTCTTCACGGTCGGTGCCTCCCTGAATCAAGTCGACAAGTAGCAGCTAATTACCTTATTACTTGGCAACCTTGATGTATTTGCATGGTCACCATATGAGATGCCAGGGGTAGATCCATCTGTTTCTCAGCACCATTTAAATGTTGACCCCAAATGTAAGCCGATTGTTTAGAAAAGCCAGCGGTTAGCCGCAGAACACACTGCCGCCGTTGTTGAAGAAGTTGACTGGTTGCTTGATGCCAGAGCAATCCGGGAAGTGACGTATCCTACATGGTTGTCGAATACTGTGGTTGTAAAGAAGGAAAATGGGACTTGGTGTGTCTGCGTGGATTTCACGGACTTAAACAAAGCTTGCCCCAAGGATTGTTTTCCCCTCTCCAGAATAGACCAACTCGTAGACGCCACGGCACGTCATCAACGTATGAGCTTCCTCGATGCCTACAGAGGCTACCATCAAATTGCCATGCATCCGGAGGACCAAGACAAAACTGCATTCCTCACCTGAAGAGGAACCTATTGCTATAAGGTTATGCCTTTTGGGCTGAAGAATGCAGGGGCAACTTACCAAAGACTAGTCACGGCCATGTTTAGGGAGCAACTCGGCCGTACTATGGAAGTATACATTGATGATATGGTGGTCAAGTCAAAAGAAGAGCAAACTCATCTAGCCGATCTGGAAGAGACATTCGGCATTTTACCTAAGTACAAAATAAGCTAAACGCTTCCAAATGTGCATTTGGGATCGGATTCGGCAAATTCCTTGGATACATTGTCAACCACCGAGGAATCGAAGCCAACCCGAAGCAAATTACAGCAATCCTTGAACTCGGCTCCCCTCGATCGGTCAAGGAGGTTCAAAAGCTGATGGGGATGGCCACCGCACTCAATAGGTTCATCAGTCGTTCCACAAATCGCTGCCGACAATTCTTTCATACCCTACGACAGGGTAAAACATTTGAATGGACCATTGAGTGCGAAGCCGCTTTCAATGGTTTGAAGACTTATCTCCGATCATTTCCACTATTGACAACACCTTCAACAAGTGACCCGCTCATTTTATATCTGGCAGTTTTCGACCGGGCCGTCAACCCTGCACTGTTAAAGGAAGAGCTTGGGGAGCAGTGACCAGTCTATTATGTGAGCAAGGCAATGGTTGACGCCGAAACACGTTACCTTCTGTTGGAAAAACTCATCCTAGCCCTCGTCATGGCAGCAAGAAAACTGATGCATTACTTTCAGGGGCATACCATCGGGGTACTAATGGACTACCCCCTCCGGTCGGTATTCTACAGTGCAGAAGCATGAAGGCGCGTTTCAAAGTGGGCTCTTGAACTCGGCCAGTACGATATTCAGTTTCTTCCTAGAACCTCAATCAAGGGGCAAGTGCTTGCCGACTTTGTGGCCGAATTCACTGGGGGTCTTGCCGACTTCAAATCTGATCAAATTCAACCTAAGCCGAACTGGAGAATTTATGTTAGGGACATTTGGTAGTTGTACTGTGATGGATCGTCCAATCAACGAGGCAGTGGGGAGGGCATAGTGATCATGGCTCCCGACGGGGCAATAATCGAGTAGGCTATCAAACTAGTCTTCGATGCATCGAACAATGAGGCTGAATACGAAGCATTGTTAACCGGTCTACAGAATGCACATCTCTTTGGTGCTCAGCGTCTTTTTGTCTTCTGCGATTCAAAGCTGGTCATTAACCAATTGAAAGGGGAATACGCAGCCAAAAATCACTGAATGGCAGCTTACATGAAAACGGCGAATTCGTTGCTGGCAAAATCCAACCATCATGAACTAAACCAAATAACCCGGGATCAAAACACACATGCGGATGCCTTGGCCTGCCTAGCTTTCGCCATCAACTCAAAAATCAAACGGACAATTGAAGTGGGATTTATCCTTGAGCCGAACATTGCCCCCTTAGAGTCGATTCAAATTAATGTCATAGAATCAGGTCCAAGTTGGATGGACCCTATCACTGCATTCCTATCTTCTGAACAGCTCCCTGCAGAAAAGAAAGAAGCTCACAAACTACGAAACAAAGCCCTGCGATATTACTTGGATCCACACGGAAAGCTCTATAAAAAATCCATTTTCGGTCCATATCTAGAATGCGTTCATCCGGATAAGTTTGAAGAACTCCTGACTGAAATACATAAGGGTAATTGTGGTGCCCATTCCGGCGGCTGCTCTTTGGCTTATCGAGCTGTGACACAAGGGTATTATTGGCCGACAATGAGAGCTGATGCCGAGAATTACGTTAAGAAATATGAGCGGTGTCAGAAGTTTTCCCCTTTAACCCATTTGCCTGCTGAAGAGTTGAGCTCTATCACCAGTCCCTGGCCGTTCACCCAATGGGGACTTGATATCGTCAGACCATTGCCGCGGGCCCTAGGGAACAAGCGATACTTGATTGTCGAGACAAATTACTTCATAAAATGGGTCGAAGCGGAGGCACTAACGCAGATTCAAGATGCTGATGTTAAGCGCTTTGTATGGAGAAATATCATAACATGATTCGGCATTCCAAGAGCACTTATTTCAGACAACGGCACCTAGTTTGATTGTGGCATCTACCGGGAGCTGTGTAACAAGTATGGTATCCGGCCTTATTTCTCCACGCCGGCTTACCCTTAAAGCAATGGTCAAGCTGAAGCTTCTAACAAATCCATCTTGGACGGCATCAAGAAGAGGCTGGAGAAAGCTAAAGGCAGATGGGTCGAAGAATTTCCGAGTGTGTTGTGCGCGCATCGCACTACGCCAAGGCGATCCACTGGGGAAACGCCATTTGCTTTATGCTTTATGTTGGCCTTGTATTTGACTCTAATTGAAGAACGACGAGACCATCCCCTTGCGTCCATGGCATGGTACCAGCAATAGCTTATTAAATCATATAATCAACATGTCCAGCTACGCCGCTATGCACTAGGAGAATTAGTCCTGAAGAAAGTACTTCCGGCTGCCAAGAATCGGGCTGACAGAAAACTGGGTCCTAACTGGGACGGCCCCTATCAGATCGATTTAATCGCGGGCACAAGGGCATATCGGCTCAAAGACATGTCTGGGAGGAGTCTGCCATATCCTTGGAATTCCATGCACTTGCGTAAATTTTATCATTAACCCGGCATGTGGGGCATGACTTGTTTTGTGTATTCGCCATGTACAACTTTCACTTTCATAATGCAAGACTTCTTATCTCACTATATGGAATTATAGTTCGAAATAAAAAGCCTCCGAATTCGGAGCCCCATTCGTGAATGACACGTTTGGGCCGAATAAGCCTCCGGATTTGGAGCGCCCTTCGTGGATGTCACGATTGGCCAAGTAAAAAGCCTCCAAATTCGGAGCCCCATCCGTGAATGACACGTTTGGGCCAAATAAGCCTCCGGATTCAGAGCGCCCTTCGTGGATGTCACGATTGGCCAAATAAAAAGCCTCTGAATTCAGAGCCCCATCCGTGAATGACACGTTTGGGCCGAATAAGCCTCCAGATTCGGAGCGCCCTTCGTGAAACTCACGATTGGCCAGATAAAAAGCCTCTGAATTCAGAGCCTCATCCGTGAATGACACGTTTGGGCCAAATAAGCCTCCGGATTCAGAGCGCCCTTCGTGGATGTCACGATTGGCCAAGTAAAAAGCTTCCGAATTCAGAGCCCCATTTGTGAATGACACGTTTGGGCCGAATAAGCCTTCGGATTTGGAACGCCCTTCGTGGAACTCACGATTGGCCAGATAAAAAGCCTCCGAATTCGGAGCCCCATCCGTGAATGACATGTTTGGGCCGAATAAGCCTCTGGATTCGGAGCGCCCTTTGTGGATGTCATGATTGGCCAAGTAAAAAGCCTCCAAATTCGGAGCCCCATCGGTGAATGACACGTTTGGGCCGAAAAAGCCTTCGGATTCGGAGCGCCCTTCGTAGATGTCACGATTGGCCAAGTAAAAAGCCTCCGAATTTAGAGCCCCATCTGTGAATGACACGTTTGAGGCGAATAAGCCTCCGTATTCAGAGTGCCCTTCGTGGATGTCACGATTGGCCATGATAAAAAGCCTCCGAATTCGGAGCCCCATTTGTGCAGGACCGAGCAGGCATCGGGCTTCGGCACGCTTTTCATGAATAATCAACAAGTTTCAACTCAGTTGAAGGATGGAAGATTCTTAACATGTTTAAACATAAACTAAAACATGTGTAAACATAAACTAAAACAACGTGCAACATAAGCTGAAATAACATGCAAACATGTAAGATAATATGTTTTATTGAATTAATCGATAATACATAAGGGCGCTACAATATGTTTAACTTTATTCGGCGTCCCCCTCGTCATCACTCTTCTCGACTTCAAAGGCCGTAAAAGGAAAATTATGACTCTGGTATAATGGTGACGCCGAATGAACGCCTGCTACTCGGAGAGACTCTGCGGCCTGGAGAGCCTTGATCCACCCGTGTTTAAATCCATGGTTTTCATGTCGGCAAACCTCCTCGGCAAGCTTTTCCTTGGTCTTCTCTATCTCAACTTTTCGGCCAGCGTGGAAGCTTTGTTCATAAGCCTGGCCCTTTGCAGATTCTATTGCAAACATGCTTGCCGTGTCGCGATCAGCAATCGCGTGACTTATAAGGCGCTGAGTCACCCTTTCCTCCACGACCGGGTTCGATTGGCCGGCCGCACGAGGCTCGGCAATTTTGGCCTTTTTTAGCTCACGCTCAGCCTTCTCCGCGCGAGCTTCCAAGTTCCGAATTCGTTCATTCTTCTGCTTTATCTCCCGCCACGTGGCATGTAGACGCATGCCGATTTCATAGGCGGTGTACAGTCCTTTCATTGCTCCATGAATGCCCTCCCGAAACACTTCAAAATCCTGTCGATTGACCATCGACTGCTGGACTTCTAGTGGAAAAATCTGTCGAGCGAACTCGACTGTCACACCTGGGTCGTGAACAATTGAATCTGCTTTCGTCATTGGTTTATTCCCCACAAAAAACGTAAAACTCAACGGTCGTGGTGTCACATCGGATTCACCTCTCGGTCGCAGTCAAAGGGAGTTGCCCTGCTACTGTTTTTCCCTTCTAGGTGATATACTTCGACGACGTAGGGACTGGCGTTTTTCCCGCTCCCTCGACGCCCTATTTCCCGTGCGCATAGGATCGCCACTTCGATTCATCTCTGTATCCAGCTTAGCCAATGTCCTCCCTTCTCCTCTACTGTTGAAGAATAGTCTATTTGACATTTGCACTTATCTAGCCTTCCTCAACAGACTGGTTTAAATTGAGCCTGAACACACCCCATTTATTCCTAACAGGTGTGGCGCCCCCGAGGCGATCTCATTAATGCTAAACTTCAAAAGCCCGGCGCCGATCTAGTCGTGCCACAGCCACTCCATAAATTGACAGTATTCGGCGCTCCAGTTCATTAGCTGGGGCAAGGGTAGATTTATTAATCTAATCAGCCAAATATCTAAGCCCGGCACGGATCTACTCGTGCCACAACCACTTCGTGAACTGGTAGTATTCGGCGTTCCAGTTCATACATTGGTTGGGGCAAGGGCAGATTTATTAATCTAATCGGCCAAATATCTAATCCCGGTGCCGATCTACTCGTGCCACAGCCACTCCATGAACTGATAGTATTCGGCGCTCCAGTTCATACATTGGCTGGGGCAAGAGCAGATTTATTAATCTAATGGGCCAAATATCTAAGCCCGGCGCAGATCTACTTGTGCCACAGCCACTCCATGAACTGACAGTATTCGGCATTCCAGTTCATACATTGGCTAGGGCAAGGGCAGATTTATTAATCTAATCGGCCAAATATCTAATCCCGGCGTTGACCTACTTGTGCCACAGCCACCCCATGAACTGATAGTATTTGGCCTTCCAGTTCATACATTGGCTGGGACAAGGGCAGATTCATGAATCTAATCGGCTAGACGACGACGCCTTGAGCCGATTCACTTGTTCGGATAAAGTTACTAAATTGCCAAGATACTGTTATCTAATCGGCAGGTGTTAACGGATGTTTGATTCACTCATTTCATAATCGTACATCCTATTGGATCGATAGCTAGCAAGCACAGTAGACAACAATTATTTTGTCCACAGTAGTAAAAAGCAACACTATTCATCAATAGCAAAAATTGAGCACAAATAATAGCGAAGAGCAAAGGAAATTTTCAAGCAAAGGGAATTTTCATTAATAAATTGAGTACATATAGTAGCCATTTTACACATGAAAACTACCTTAAACTAATAGAAATCTACTAAACAAAAAGCTACAACCTTGCATGGAAGATGCCTAGCAAAAATTAAAATGTCACCCTAGTCAATCCTCAGGGTCAGACTCCAACGGCTTAACGTCCACTTGCTCAAATGGAATCAGCTGGGCCAATGTCACATTTGCGGCAGCAAGGGCTTTGACCTAACCGTGTTTGAAGCCCTGGTTCTCGAATTTGGGCACTTCCTCCGCATAGCTCTCCAAGGCGGCTTCTTGTCCAGCCTGGAACGCTTTGGAAACCTCGGAGTCGGCTTTTTCCTTCGCCTTCTTCAATTCTTCCAAGTCGGCTTCCAACTTGGCAATCACTTCCTTGGCTAGCTGGAGCGCGTCCTCACTCGCTTTTGCCCTGTCTTTGGCAGCCAGCCTTAGCTGGTTGGAATTCCTCGTGCTTTCGGCCTCGGAGTCGGCCTTTGCACGTTCCTCCGCCGCTTTTGCCACTTCGGAATCAGCTCTTTAAGAGGCTTCCACAGCCTTGCTCTTTTCACTTTTAACTTCGATTTTTAGAAAGGCGATCTGTTCTATAGCGTCATGTTGACGGTGGCCTATTTCGACTATCCCGCCCACCGTTTGCAAAATAAGGAAATAGAGTTAAATAATAAGAAAAATATATGTATTTAGGAGGAAGACTGCATATAAAACATGTACCAATAAGGCCGACTGAGCGGCTAATGCGATCGACAGTAGATCTGGCTTGGCCCAAAATACGGCTCTGTCAACCAGCAGGGAGACCGAAGAGGCCATGCTCAAGGCCACAGCTGAGTCTTTTAAAGCCGCCGCGTCAGAGGAAATCGGCTTGTTCCTTATCCTTGGTTGAACAGTGAATGGAATAACCAAATCCGATTCCTCAGTGCGTGGCCGTTTATCGACTTGCTCTTCAGCAGACTCGGATTCTTTCTTGGCGGGGCATTTCTCCCCCCTTTGCTGAGCCTCCTGATCCACCTGCACTATTCGCTCCATCTCAGCCTTTTCAGTTTGAGCCATCTCTTCCTCGATAGGCAGGGAGGGCTCAGCATCGACAGCAGGTGGAATTTCCGATCGGATGGCCTCGGCTCTCTACTGAGCGGCCATTCTTTCGGCGTTTTTCTTCTTGGCAAGTTGTGTGAGTGACAACCCAGCCATGTCCTTAGGATACGCGCTGGGAAGGTCTCCTAAATCTGTAAAGATGTCTTCGAAGGAAGCGTCCCCTCGGCCTGAAGTGGACGGAGGGTTGGATGAATTGAGGCCGGCTTCCTCAAAGGCCAACTTCAAAGCCTCGTCTACTTCGGCTTCAGATTGGCTTGATTCCTCAGCGATCTCCTCGGCTACCTCCACTTGCTTCGAATCGGATGCCTCCAAACCAACTTGCCTCAAGTTTTTGAAGTTGGTTAAGATAAGGGCTGTAAGAGACTCTTCGCCCCTCGGAACTGGGATGTTTTCTGCCGTCGAAAATGTCGTATACGTCGGCTCGTATCGAAGAAGAATGTGGGCCGCCCTGCCTTGTTTCTGAAGGCTTGGACGACCAAAGTATTGGAGCGTAACTTTAATTTCCGCAAGAATGGCGTCGTCGGTTGAAACCAAAACTTTCTTCAAATCGTTTCCTGCACAAATAAAACCATGAGACCACAAAAATAAAGCCGAATAAATATAGGAAAGATAAACGCAAAGAGCTATATGGCCACCTGGTTCGCCTCTCCATCTAGGAATAGGATCTAGGCGGTCTTCGCCTTCGCTGAATTCCCAGTTACCTTGGACAACGACCATGACATCATCAACTCGCTTGCTAGAGCTGGAAAGCATAGTCACTAATTGATGGTTGATGTCCTTGGCCCTAAGGAAATAACGCCCATGTCGGCCAGAAGACTTGGCCAAGGCATAACAATGCCGAATAGCAGGTATGCCGAGATTAATCCTAAGGCGACGGTTTAACTCTATAATCCCCATTATGATTTGAAAAAAATTCACATTAGGTTGGGAAGGGATTAGACCCCAATGGCGAAGGATGGCCCTGAGAAATGGGTGAACGGGGAAACAGACTCCGCCCTCTGCAATTGATAAGAGAGGGAAGACGATTGTGCTTTCATCAGCCCTCTCCATATCAAGGGTGCCGTCTATCACAAGTGACAGACGGACGTCATCAGGAATGGAAAATGGCGTCGAAAGCCAGAGGCTCGATCCGCAAAAAGGAGGTCTTTCAAATGCTTTGCCATTTTCGTCAATCTATGGAATATGCTAAACTAAAAGTAAACCAGGAAAAGGGATTCGAAATAGAGAGGAAGAGAACTTACAAGAGGCGGAGAAGACAATGAGGAATAAAAGGAGGTTGTAGAGGTGAATCAGAAGGCACACCAAGAGCTTCAAGTATTCAAAAAATGTGTATGCATTTGAAAAGACAACAAAATTTTAAATCACAATAAATGGAAGAAGCGTACGAAGGGGCGGGAAGTTGTAATGATGGCCGAGAAGTGTGTGAGCTCTGATATTTGTGTTGGAATGAGGATTAGTCGCCAAATTTCGGCTCTGACTTTTCGAGTTCGAAACCAAAAACGCCAGCTAACTGTTATTAGTGGAGTGTTTGGGGGGCAATTGTGGAGGCCGAGTATTAGGGGATGCAAAGAGGCCGAGTAAGTGAACTTAGAGAATCGAGATATATACATTGTATTTGGCCCCGTCTTATACAAATTCAGAAGTATCCTAATCGGCCACATAGCTAGTTGAGCGAGGAGCCGAGTGAAGAATGATTTGTAATAAAAGGAGCCGAGTAAGTAGTTACATGGTAGATTAAAGGTGGGCCCGACCTTGAGGCCCAAGAGAAGATATAAATAGAAGAACATCAACCAGAGAGAGGTATGTGAGAACTAGTATGCTTAACTTAAGATACAAGCAATCAAGAGAGTATACATTGACTTATCCGTCGGAGTGCTAATTCCGGCACCCCCGACCAGAGTGTTCATTCCTTTTTAGGTTATTAGCTGAGGATCTCGAGCGTCCTATTGGATCCAAAGAGTATTTCCAACCCACTTCCCCACAGTTCACTAATCTCTTTACCTTAATGTTATTCACTGGGCTTTAGCTCACTCTGTGTATATATATGTAGGTGAGTGAATGCAAGATCAAGTCTAATGGCACCTGTCTGGGCTTCTGTTTTTTCAGCCAACCTTAGTGCCTCCCATGGAGGTTCCTGAATCACAAGTGGTCAAGTTTTGAGAACAAGCTTTGTTTTCTTCTGTTTACTTTGGACAAGCTTTTGTGTACTTTGTAAATAGAGCTAAGTCCTATTTTGGTTTATTTGTATATAAAGATGAAGTAAGATTGTTGTGCTGATGACGTGTATAATATTTTTATATGAAGTTTAAATTTGCTCAGTCCCATATCTGTTTGCACAGCTCAATGTATGTTGTATTTTAATATTTACTTCCGCTAGCCCTTTAGATTTTGCTAATCTGTTTCAGAGGTTGTAGGTAATCTTAGGATTACTGGCCGGTTTCGATGCTAAACCTGTAGGGGCAGGTTTGGGTCGTGACATCCGAGATCACCCTTGGAGCATCCATTAGTATTTAGTTTGAATTTACCTACGGTAGGAAAAAGCCAAGTGGTTAGTCCAGGCTCTGTATAATTTGGGTTAAGTATGTTATTGAAAGCATCCTGAGTTTCTTGGGCCTGCTTGAGTATTGAGTAAGTGGTGAGGTAAGGAGGAGAAGTAAGGTTATCAAGTACTTCTTTATTCATCTCCTTCCAAATAGTCCATAATGTTGTCAAGAATATGGTAGGCCATTTAACTTCTGCCATCAGGTCATTCATTTTCATATTGGTTTTGATCAATTCTTCAAGAGTTTTTCTGTTCTCCTTTTGCCACCAGTTGAGGTCTTTAAGCTTTATCCAGATAGCTTTTGCTTTAGAGCACCCTCTTAAGAGGTAGTCTATGTCTTTCCTAGCTGTCTCACATTTGGTGCAGGTATCAGTTCCTAATGAGCCTCATTTGGTTTGTTAACAATCTACCACGCATTACCAACCAGAGGAAACTTTTTAGTCTGTAAGGAGCCTTAATTTTCCAGATCCATTGCCAATCTTGCCCATTGTCTTCTTGTTTAGAGATGACTTTGTATGCTACTGAAGTTGAATAATTTCTATTAGAAGAACCCTATCATGTAGGAGTATCTATGAAGGTTAAAAAACTGGGTTTGTATATACTCAGAATCATGTCCTTGTCTGTTGGGAGATCAGATCTTATATCGGTGGTAGGTCCCATCCTCCTTCATCATCAAGGATGGAGCTGAGCCTTGCTATATCATTGATGTGAGGTCCATGACTATTGTTGCATAGAAGCTATGAACCACACCACCAATCAGTCCAGAGTGAAATGTTTTCCCCATTACCTACACTCCATTTGATATCTTTTCTACCACTTCTCTGTTTTTTATGATGCTTTTCCATGTGTGAGATGCTTTGTTTTTTTTGTAGGCCAAATGGATAAGGAGTGCTTTTCAAGGTATTTTGATTTAAGGATTGAGCACCAAAGATCCTTAAAGTTGTTTGCAATTTTCCATCCTAGTTTTGTAATCAGAGCAGAATTCTGTTCTCTTTCCATTCTAATGCCTAGGCCCCCTTGTTTCTTACTTTTGTGGACATTATGTCAGTTGACTAGATGAACTTTCTTAGCATTTCCAGTGCTTCCCTGTAGGAAATTTCTGTTTAGCTTATCAATTTTGTCATAGATATTCCTAGGAAGTTCCATAGTTTGCATTAGGTGGTTAGGAATAGCTGAGGTGGCAGACTTAATAAGAGTGATTCTTCTTGCAAGGGATATGTTTTTGGTTTTCCATCCAGATAACTTATTTGACATCCTTTCTATGATATGTTTGGTGTGGACATTATTAATTCTGCCATAAAGGAGGCGGGGGTTCCTAGGTACTTACCCAAGTCATTGGTTAGGGACATGCCACATTAATAGCTCAGAGAAAGGGCTTCTCTTCTGGGGATGTTAGGGGAGCCATACAATTTTGACTTTTGAAAGTTGATTTTTTGTCCAGATATTTCACAAAATTCAGAGAGAACTTCCATGATGCATTCACAATTATTTATGTTAGCTTTGGCAAAAAGAATTAAGTCATCAGCAAAGAAAATGTAGGAGATGGATGTGTTATTTTTGGAGGCTTTGAGGCCTTTCCAATCACCATTAGCAGTTCTGAGATTGATCATGTTAGATAAGTTTTCCATGTAGAGGGCAAATAGATATGGGGATAAATGATCCCTTTGTCTAAGTTCCCTCTCCATAGTGATTTTAGGAATAGTCTCCCCATTGCAAATAATAACAAAACTAGCATTAGAAACACAATTCATAATAATAGTAATCCAACCAAAATCAAGCTTAAACTCCTTGAGAGTGTGAAGAATAAAATTCCAAGAAATGCGATCACAAGCTTTTATTTTTAACACCATACCACCATTTTTGCCTTTTTATTTATTTATTTATTTATTTTTATTTCTAAGGGTGTGAATGATCTCTTGGGTTATGATGATATTGTTGGTGGTGGTTCTACCAGGAATGAAGCTACTGTGATTGAGACTGATGAGGTCAGAGAGGAGAGGCTTGATGCGGTTGACAATGATTTTAGTTATGGTTTTGTATAGGACATTGTAGACCACCCGAACTCTCTCTGCGCGCCCCCCTTTCGGAGATGGCGCGAATTGGGTTCATGCTACTACAGTTTGGTCTCCTGTCACGGTTTTGAATCTAATCTCACAAAGTACAATGTAAGACTGATAAATCACCAAAAAGTCCAAATCCGACAAATCGTTTTGGAAAATTGATTTTAATCAAAAAGCGCCAAACATGGACTGCTTTGCTAGATTTCAGAGTTGCCACCTAAATATTTTATTTGGGAAATTAAGGAAACCCTGACTCGTGCCTAAGGCCACGTGTCCGTCATCACCAAAGTTGCCTCGGCTCGGGCACTTGGGTACGAGAGGGGAAGGTCTTGAAATGAGCACTCCCGCTCGCCCGATCAAAGGATCGGCCTCTACTAACATGATATGTTGTTTTATAAACACATGTGTTCTTGTTCCTGTTATTTAGCTAACTTACTACGTGATGCGCATAGCATACAAGTATAGACTAAATCACTCAATTTGGAACAAAATATCTCATGTTTGTTTTTCGAAAATGGTTTGAAAGTGCTACTTGCAAGTAGGCTAAAGCGCGGATTTGCCACCCTCAAGTGGGCTTAAAACATGATTTGCTACAAGCAAGTGGGCTTAAAACGCACATTTTGATAAATTGTTCAAATTCAAGCAATGAAACCTTCATCCATAGGCATTCAAGCAGTTATAGCAGTTAAGCACATAGCCTCATGGCAAGCATGCTAAACATGGTAACACTTACACGCATGCAAGGATGCTAAAGCATAAACACTTACAGTGTACTCCGAGCCAAAACAACAACTAGTTAGAAATCAATGCATGATCCTAACTATGTTAAGTGCCTAAAGCAACTAAATGGGCTCGGCTATCTAAGATGGCATATGAATGCGACATTTGATATATGTATTCAAAGAAGTGTATTGAAATACAATGCGGTTTGAATGATGCGGCGAGCCCGGTGCATGCAAGACAAATGAATGATGCAAACATACAAAGCATAAGGTATGCTAATTGAAATATGCCCTAAACTAACCATCGTAAGTGGTTAAGTAAAAGGGAGAAAGAAGTGGAGTTGGAAGACATTCACACACACACGCACACTTATTACAACATTTGCCCTCTCGACGGAGGGTCCGAATAAAATGAAAGCGAACTAGCTACGCTAATTAAGCTAACTATTACAAACCAACTAATTAACTAACTATTCTAGCTAATTAATTATTACAAACCAAATTGAATAACTAACTAATCTAAGCTAATTAGAATATTACAAAGCACTAAGCTAAATTAATTACAGCACAGGTAATTAACTACAACTAGCTAACAAAAGCGATAAATGGCCTCGCGGGCGAGGGAGATGTGCATGCTCGGTTGCGTCCTCCCGAAAATCCACCGCCTTGCCTCAAGACGCCTCTATTTGCACTCTTTTGAACCTTCAAAAATTACACCGATTTCCATATTGCTTCTTTCTGATCTCAAGAACACCTTGAGGGCTAAAATTCCTCCTGTTGCTGCAACAGAGCACAGATAGAGGCAAGACAGTGTGTTTGCAAGAAAATGTGTGCACTTCCACACTCCTTATCATATCTCAAGCTCAAAGGAGTGTGACACTTGACTCTTGAGCTGCCAACCAAGCATTTTCAATGCATGGTGGCCAAAGAATCTAGCTTGTGCAAGCTTAGTAAATGCACACATAAGACTCGAAAGGCCTCCACCCTATCATGCACAATCAAGGGCGTCGGCGACCGAGAAATGTGACACGTTTCATCACTATGAGTATGAAACGTCCCACATTTCTTGTGTTTGGATTAATGTCTGATCCAAACACATGCAATACAAACAACATGCTTATTTTGGCCATGTTTTACTTGATTCATTTTGTTTACACATTTTAGATTACCAATTAGTCCCTTAATTGGTTAAGTCCAAAAGTAAGAGTCCTCTAGTTTTGAAAGAGTGAATTAGTGGGATGCAATGGCATATATTTCAACACTGAAAAGACATCCTAAAGTCGCTAAATCATGCAAGACATGCATGCAAGACATGTTAAAGGCCAAAAACACTAAGGCTGCGCATCACACAAGAGGCATGCAATATCAAGCAAAAATGTTCAAGCCAGCTATGGACAGACCTAAAACATGCCCAAAACAGAGGCCGAAACATGCTGAAATGATAGCCCACAAGCTTAGACAAACATGCATGCAAGTTGACTCACAAGCGAAGCATAAGGCCCAAACCTTAAACACAGCAAAAGGGCTATAAATGCAAGAATATGGTAGAGGTATATGGTCTGAAATAACATGCCAAATGATGCTATGCCATGCAAAAAGCTCAAATATGACATGCTAGAGGTCTCAAAGTGCAAGGCTAGCAAAGCCAAATACATTATAGCTATGCAAAGCCAAGCATGCATGAATGACCAAACCACTCAAATCAAACCTAAAGCATGCTAAAATAGAGCCAAAAATGTACTGGAGTAGAGCATACACATGCTAGATCAATAGGCTAAAACACCAAATACACTAGGCTAGTGAACAAAATTGCACTACAAGTGCAAGAAGCATGCAAGAGGAAACCAAACCAACCCAAAAAAGAGTTATGACATGGAAAATAATAGCTAAAAACATGCTTGAACTAAGCAAATTCAAGGCACAAAGACATGCTACTTTGCAAGGCTACAAGTAGGATTACACAACAAGTACAAGAAGCATGCAAGAGGTGACCAAGACAGCCAAAAACAGAGTTATGGCATGGTAAATAATGGCTAAAAACATGCTTGAACTAAGCAAATTCAAGGCACAAGGACATGCTACTTTGCAAGGCTACAAGTAGGATTACACTACAAGTACAAGAAGCATGCAAAAGGTGACCAAGACAGCCAAAAAAAGAGTTATGGCATGTCTGAAAAGTCACAAAAATGAGCCTAAACAAAGCCACTAAGAAGTAGAAACACATGCTCTTTTGATGGGTCATCAACACATGCAAACAAGAGAAGAGGAGGGAGGACCACCCCCACCCATTTGGGACCTCAAAACCACCTTTTCACCACTGAAATTCCTCCGAGTTTCAATGGTAATAAGTCCAAAAAGAGATGGTCCCAAAGGCCTTAAGAGATGGCACAAAGCAAAGCAAATCAAGCCACCAAAGGGGGTAAACCACCTTTAACTCAAACAAAGCCTCAAACAACCTTTTTAAACACTTTAAAACAAAGGTTTTTTTTAGTTGAAATCAAGGCCTAAAATAGCATGCAAAGGTGGCCAAATATGCAACCAAAACAAAGCTTTAAAGAGGGTATAGGACTCACCCTTGAAGCACAGCAAAAACAGCAACTTTCTTGAGTTAAAACCAGCTTTTGAAGCTCAAATATGACCTCCAAGAACCTCAGCTCAATGATGGTGGTGTTTGGCTAGGAGTCCCTTTGCAAGTGCACCAAGAATTCCCACTTTCAAGCCCTTTCAAGCACAAAAATATATATATATATATAGAGAGAATTCTAGAGAGATAGTAGATTTTTTGCTCTAAAAAATCTGAATCCTTTGGAAGGGGGAGACACCTCCCCTTATATAGGAAATGTAAGCCAAAGCTTGCTTGAATCCCTCCCTACACGTGTAGGGATGATGCATTCTATGCCCAACAGCTGGCACAGCTGGCACCAAAAATATCTGCAAAAGCAGAAAAAAGGTCGTAGACCACTTAAAGTGGTCGACCGACCACCCCCCCTAGCCGACCGACCACCTCAGGTGGTCTACCGGGAGAAAACTGGCTGGCAGGGGAGAAAAAGGGTCTACAAAGAGAGGAGAAGGTGGTGGCAGGCTGTAGATCACTTAGGCTGGTCGACCGACCACCCATCCTAGCTGACCGGCCACCAAAAGTGGTCTACAGGGGAGAAAACTGGCTGGTAGGGGAGAAAAGGGGTCTACAAAGAGAGGAGAAGGTGGTGGCAGGCTGCAGACCACTTAGGCTGGTCGACCGACCACCCACCCTAGTTGACCGACCATCAAAAGTGGTCTACAGGGGAGAAAATTGGCTGGCAAGGGAGAAAAGTGGTCTACACCCCTACTTCTCCCTCCAGGCAAAAGGGGGCACCAAGGTTTGGCTTAAAACAAGCACAAAACCAAGAGAGTTCAGAGACTTAGGGGCAAGGCGCGCAACCGAAAACCCTGGGGACTCCAAACGAGTGCAAACATGTGCAATCATCGAGCACTCAAACGATGACGTCCAAGTCTTTAGGATAGTCAAAAATGGAGTGCCTACAGACATTGTATAGGCTTATAGGTCTAAATTGTTTGATGGATTTAGGGGTTTTCAGCTTAGGGATAAGGACAATTAGGGTTTAATTGACCTCCTTGGGAATATTTTTAATACAGAAGCAAGTTTGATGAAGTTGCAAACAGAAGGGCCAATAGTGTTCCAATGCTTGTGGTAAAAGACAGGTTGGAGTCCATTTTTACCTGGGGCTTTGTAAGCTTTAATGTTTTTTATGGCATTCCAAATTTCGAGGTTACTAATAGGGGCTCTAATTTTATCATTATCTTCTCTCGTGAGGGTAACTTTTGCAATATTATTCGTATTTTCCAAGCTAAAAGTTTCCTCATGCTTGAACATGTTGGTGAAATGATCATCGATATGAGTTTTGAGATTATCAGTGTTGGATATCCAATTATCTCCCTCATCTTTTAGAACATTGATTTTCAATTTCCTGCGTTTGTTAAGGGTGGATATATGAAAGAATCTAGTGTTTCTATCACCCAAGGTAAGCCACTTAACTTTAGATTTTTGAAACCAAAGCAGTTCTTCTTGAAAAAGGGTTGCATTATACTGAGTTATGAGGTCTTTCTCAAGTAAGAAAAGGTTATGGGAACAAGATTAGGCTAGGGATTTTTGAATTCCTTCAATGCGGGCAAGTAAATTTCTCTTTCTTTTAAAAATGTTTCCAAAGATTTCTTTATTCCAAGTTTTCACATTCTGAGTGAAGTCATTAATAGCATTAATAATGTTATGATCCATATTCCACCAAGATTTTTCAACAACATCAATGAAGTTGGGATGACATAGCCAAGCTGTTTCAAGTCTAAAAGGTTTGTTTAGGGGGTTGAGTGGGTGCATACCTTAAGTGAAGACAACTAGAGGAGAATGGTCTGAGTAGGTTCTTGGTAAAGTCCACTGTGGTGTTGTAAAGTGCGCTCTCTCAAGCTCCTCTCTCTCTAGATTTTCACCTCCCTCGAATTACCCAACAAATATTGCGAAATTTTTCTTGAAAACCCTCTTGCTCCTCTAGATTTTAAACCGATTAAAACTTGTTTTTTGTTAAAATTTTAGTTTCCTTTTGTTTTCACTCACTTTTTCACCCCTTTTCCCAAGCTTCTCTTGTTCCCCTTTGATTTTCCCCAATTTCTTTATTTCCTCCCTTTCTTAGGATTTGGGAATTTTGGGAATTCATCCATTTTCACTCACCCTCTTCACTTTTCTTCAATTTTCCATGGCTAGTGATGAGGTCCCCGTTCTAGAGCCTGCCATAGATGTTGGGGCCGCCCTTGGTGCAGACATGGAGGTGGAGGAAGCTGCTGCATTACTTCCTCTTGTCGAGAGGCCTTTTGACGCGGCCACATGCCGACCACACACACACGTTCCACCTCCTGGTGGTATCATGAGATTCGAGGGTTTCATTCTCGGGCTAGAAGAGGATACCTTACTGTGAGAGCACATGGAGCATATCTTTGTCGATGCTTCCACGGTACACAACTCCTCCCCTATTTTGCTTTGTATTTTACTTTATACACATGTTGAAACGTTAAACTTGATGAACAAATCACTTACCCATGCTGCACATATACTGATAGAACTTTCATTTGATAAGTGATTGCCAGGAGGGTAGGCGGCTACGGCTCTATCTTCGACCCCCGGCGCTGGTATGAGCGGCTTCCTACGGAGGTCCACACTTTGGTGGATGCTGCCGGCTTCGGCCCTTTTTGTTCCAGACTCATAGAGATGAGGGTTGAGTCTTTGCTTTATGGGGCCTTGGTAGAGAGATAGTGGGATACCACCAGCTCATTTCACTTCTCTTCTATCGGGGAGATGACACTGACCCCATATGATTTCTCGATGCTGATCGGTCTACGGGTCGGGGTCGGGGTCGGCGGCCCAGTCCCCTTTGATCCAGACATGACCTAGTAAAGGGATGCACAGCTCCAGCTTCTCGGGGTGATCCCAGACATTACCAGCCACAGACCATTTCTCTGGTACACAACCGGTTACTGCAGATGAGGTTGTTCAGTACACTTGCGGCTTCCTGGCATATCTCCTCGGTACTACCCTGTTTGCAAACATGGAGAATACTGTAGGATTGTACATCCTCGGGGTGCTGGTACATCTTCCTCGAGTAGCGGATTATGACTGGGGCGGCGTCGGTTTAGCCATCCTATACTGCTATATGAGCTTCGTTTCCCGGCGCAAGGCGGATTCACTTGGTGGCTACCGGAGGGTTTGGGAGGTACATCTTACACTCACCTTCTTGATGCACTTTATATTCTGTTCACTGTTGCATTTCTCATTCATTTGATCTGTTTTCTCATGCCATTTATCTGTCTCTGATTTGCAGCTTTGGGTCTACACCTACTTTACTTCATTGGCCCCAGTTCTAGTGAGGCCGATTGAGTTGTCTGTACCATGCTCTCGGTACTACAACTCACGATTCGAGCGGCATCGCCTTGTGGATCGCAACTTTCCATATTTTCGCCGTTTCTTCGGCACTATCACAGCGAATCAGGTATTGCACTATTTCTCACATTATATGATCATTCTTATATTGTTGTACTATTACGCTGTACCACATTTCCATTCTCACATTGCACTGACTTTGATTACACTGATTCTGACACTGTACTGCCATTCTGACACTACACTGATTTTGACAATGTACTGCTATTCTGACACTACACTGATTCTGACACTGCATTGATTTCCTCAGGTCGACTGGCACCCTGGGGCAGGCATTCCACACGAGTCAAGGATGACCTATACTGTTGCCTGGCATGCTTCTACGCTGAGGATCCTGCTTGAAGGCCCTTTTGGCTAAGCATACTACCTGGGAGAGAGATTCATCTGCCAGACTCGGTGCGTGGCTGACCTTGACGTTCCACATCCCCTTCCTGCTGGCATGAGGGTCGTAGATGATTTACAGGATGGTCCTGACTTGGACCTTTTAATGATAGGTGAGGACGGTGATCGTCACCATGAGCCTGGTGACATCATGACTTTTTTGCGCACTAGGGTGATGGCTCCTCTTACCCCGGGTGTGGCTCGCGCTATACCAGAGGTTGCTGCTGCTCCTGCTGCTGGAGCTGGCGATGCACCCATTGGAGGTGCGCCTACTGCTGCTCCCATTCCCGGATTGCTTGTGCTTCTCACCGAGATTATGTATATGCCCCCAGACGGAGTGATTAAGTAGATCCCGCTCGAGCCCATCGAGAAGAGAGACTGCAGGCTTGTGTTTGCCTCTAGCGTTGAGTAGGTATATTTTCATTTCATGCTAGTCCATGCTGCACTTTAACTTCCTAGCCATTAATGTGCACTGTTCAATTGCTTCTATCTTCTTTTCTCAATTTCTCTCTTTGTTTTGCAGATTCCTCGAGCATATGGTGACGAGCTCCTTCGGATAATTGACCGACTACTCATCATGGTATGGACAAGGTAGACTGCCTTAGTCACCCATGGGATTGAGGTACATTATGTGTGCAGCTTACTATCATTACCATGCTGTACACTCTAGGTCACTCTATTTGATATTCTTTTCAGCTTGAGCCGGCACCAGTAGTGCCTGCAGGACCTTTCGCAGCCAGTCGGCGGAGACGGGGCCTAATGAGAGGCTGAGGAGGCACTGAAAGGGGGAGAGGCCGAGTGCGGTAGCGCTCACCTTCCGAGGAGTCTTTTGATGGGTCTACGACCCCAGAGGATGAGAGAGATGAGATGGACCCGCAGTCGAGCAGTCCCAGTTATGACAGCAATGCGCCTCCTCCACAGCCACGAAGGAAGAGAGCGAGGATGGGCTATTGACGGCGATGCTGATTTTGTTTTACTTTGCTTTTGTTTTCATTTTGTTAGGTAGTTTATAAAACTAGCTTCAGATTGTGCTTTTATTTTTCAAAATCTTTCTTTATTTTGGTTGTATAAAACAATGATCGGAGTTGGGCCCAACAGTTATGAAAAGCAAGTTTTGTTTGAATGGCTTCTTTGTTCATCATGATCTTTACATTACCTTTTGCTTTTGCAATCTTTGGAATAGTAAGTGCCTTGCTCTCGGATTGATTCATGAACCGGATAATAACTTACAATCAATCAAAACATAAAATACAACTCGATAACGGAAAATAAAATGAAAACAACTCAAAAAAGCTGACAACCACTTAATATAAGAAAAATAAGACCCAGAAGTACAATTGCAATTCATCCATACAAAGGCCAGGCTTCACTGCAACGGACTTGCACTGGGCTAGCACTAAGACCTGGACGGGCCTCATTAATGCATGGTCGGCCATCACTGATGCACGGCCGACCATTGGTGTGATGTCGGTCAGTGTTGTCCAGGTGTCATGCTTAGGTACTTCCCAAACTCTATAAATAAGACTCCCATGCTGCTTTTCTGGCAAACATATAAGTTCTTGATCTCAAAATGGAGATATTATTCGTCAATAGATTTCGAGAATGGATAGCTGCTTTAGATGGCTCGAAAAAAGTGAATTTCCGTGGTTTCAGCCTTAATGCCCTTTTTCCTTTGAGCCGAACTTCTCTTTGCTTTCCGTTCCTCCATGCCGCGGCTAGATATTGGAACCCGATTGCGCACGTCTTTAACTTCGAGGGACAAGAGCTATGCCTGACAATTGAAAAACTTCGAGCACTAATGGAATCCTGGCGCGATGAGGAAATCTTGCCTTAGCTCCGTTTCGATCATGCCCAAGCCTTAGGACAGATGTGTGGGCTTACTTTGCATGAGGCTCGATCCTTAATTCATAATGGAGAACTAGACATCCTCAGTTTGATTCATCGATTTTCTGACGCCAATGACCGAGGGGATCTTCTTTGGCGGGGTTTTCGGCAACACGCCCTTTGTTTGTGTATGTTGGCACATTTTTTATTTGCCCCGGGTTGCGGAGGGTCCAGCCTTTGCTTGGTTGAAGTGGCCCAAGATTTGAAAGAGGGGAAAAGCTGTATTGGCTTAGCATTGGCCGAGACTTTGATAAGCTTAGACGCTTTCCATCGGCGAGAGACAAACAAATTTGTAGGAAGTCCACTACTTTTGCAGGTAATATTTCCCACCCTTCTCATATGTGTTTCTCACATCTCTTGACACTCAGACTCTGTTTTTCTCTCAAAAACCTTTTCTCACTTTTTCCTCTCAACGCACATCTCTTTATTCTTTAATCTCTCATATTTTTCATCCTTCTCCAGATATGGCTCATAGACAGGTTGGAGGTAGTGGACCCTTGCCCTGCATATTCAGCACGGGGTTATTTCTTTCACCAATAGCTAGTTGATTTCCCGAACGAGGGGTGGTGGTGCCATTGGATGTGCAATAGGTCTGCTGCTGACATTACTTGGCATTGCCCTTGGTTTGATCTGCCCGAGATAAGCTACAGCATGTCTCGGCAACCCGGCATTCAGTTGATTGGCCTGACACTCTGTGTCTTCTACTTTTCATTTTGATTCAGGCGTCAGTTTGGACACGACCAGACTTGCCCAGAAGAGGGGGTGGAATACCCGGTTCCATTCCCAATCTGAGGTTCACAGTTGGCTCGATATCCCACTACTTAGAGGACGAGAGAACTTCTAGCTCCTGCTCCTAATTTCAGTTGTGCCCTTTCTAGCGAATGCATAGCTTGGCTCGAAGAAGAGGCACAAATCGGGCCTACTTCAGTAGTTGAAGCTTCCACTAGCTCTAGGAGGGGACGCAGGAACACCTGACTCATTTATGCCCCGAGTTTATTTCTTTGATCTAATTTTCAAGTTTTCCTTTTGAATGTAATAAAATCAACTTTGATTTATATCAAGAGTTAGAAAACTTTGTATTGAAATCAATGAAATTGGAGTTGTGAGCACTGAAAATTTTCCTTTTGGTCTAAAAATGGTCGAAGCTGTAAAAAGATTAATTTGAACAAAATCAAATTTTATTAAAACTTTTCAAAACCATTTTCGATAAGGATCACAACTTGACACACATGGAATCTATCCTCGAGATGTACAACCCCGAAACCAGAAATGGAAAATTGCCCCTAGACTGAATAGCACTGCTCAGCACTGTAGTCAGCTCTTCTCTCAAAGTAAGGACCACAACCGATCTTTCAGAGAATGAGTGGAAAAAAATGCCTTGATCAAACACGTGGACATAGTTGATTTGGAGGTGTTTACGGCCGGACTTCAGAATGAAGTTGCCTACGTATCCCAAAGATGGGAATCAGGCCTTACGTAGTTCGGTTCGGGTTCACTCGGGTATTAACACTCTCCTTTTGCACTCTAACTTTTGCCAAGGCTGCCCTTTTTGGGTTTTCAACCTTGCGAGCTCAGTTTTTCTTATTTCTAATTTTTATGCTCTAACTTTTGCCTAAGTCGCCCTTTCGGGTTTTCGGCCTACGAGCCTCTTAAGGATAGTATTTCTTCAACTTGTCCATGTTGATTGGTTGGGAGAATTCTAGGCCATCTAGGTCCATAAGAATAACAGCTCCACCCGACCAAATTGATTTGATGATATAAGGGCCAGTCCAATTGGGTCTGAACTTGCCCCTAGGGTCATGGATGGGAGCTCGGTTGTCTTTCAGCACCAAATCCCCTTCCTTAAGATTGCTGGACTCAACTTTCTTGTTGAAAGCCCTGGCAATTCTGCGTTGATATCCTTGGACATGGTACAGTGCTTTCAGCCTCCTCTCGTCAAACAACATAAGTTCCTCGAACCTGCTCTGCTGCCAATCCGCTTCTGCTATCTGGCACTCAGCCATAACCCGCAGCGACGAAACCTCTATTTCAATCGGCAGAACAGCTTCCATCCCATAAACCAGAGAATACTGAGTTGCCCTAGTAGATGTCCGAATTGATGTTTTATAACCCTAGAGAGCAAATGACAAATTTTCTGGCCAGTCCCTGTAGGTCTCAACCATTTTCTGCAAAATGTGCTTGATGTTCTTGTTGGCAGCCTCAACAGCTCCGTTGGTTTGTGGCCGATATGTGGATGACTTATGAAAAGTCAGGTTGTATTTCTCCAACAAGTCAATCACTTCTTTCTTAAAATGAGAGCCATTGTCTGAAATGATCTCATTCGGGACCCCATAACGACAAATGATGTTATTCCTGATGAACTTGGCTACATGCGAGGCTTTCAACACTGCATAGGATTGGGCTTTGACCCAGTTTGTAAAGTAGTCTATTGCCACCAGGATACACTCATGCCCATTCGAGCCTTTTGGCATAACTGTCCCAATAACATCAATTCCCTAGACTGAAAACGGCCACGGCGAAGTCATATTGTATTCCTTCGACGGTGGGATATTCATGCAATTTGCATGAATTTGGCATTTGTGGCATTGCCGAAAAAAACCAATACAATCCTCCTCCATGGTTGACCAGTAGTAGCCCTGTCTGAGAATCTTCCGAGCTAGCATTACTCCGCTCATGTGCGATCCGCACTCCCCTCCGTGGATGGCCTCCATTAGGCGCTTCGACTCTTTTGCATCAACACATAGCTTGTGCATTCGCAGATGACCCTTTTTATACAACTTACCCCCGCAGATGATAAACTGAACGGCCATTCGCCGTATTGCCCTTTTATCTTTGGCATTTTCCCCAAATGGATAAGCCTCCTTTTCCAAGAAGTTCCAGATATCATAATACCAGGGGTTTTGATCTTGCACTTCATCTATTGCGGTGATCAACTTGTAGGCCGGCGCATACCTCTGTTCAATAATGATCGGACGCATCTGGACTCCCAAAGGGATGTCTATCATGGAAGATAGAGTTGATAAGGTGTCAGTAAACCTGTTGTTCTTTTTTAACAGATGCGTGAAGGTTAGCTTTTCAAACCTAGGAATCAGAACATCCAGGGTTTGGTGATAGATTTTCATCATTTCTTCCTTAACCTTCCAGTCTCCTTTTACATGAGACACAACCAGATTCAAGTCCCCAATGACGTCCAACCTTTTTGCCCCTAGTTCCAGGGTGACTTCCAAGCCAGCGATACACACCTCATATTCTGCTTCGTTGTTAGATACCTTGAAACGGAGTTTGAAGGCTAAAGGTATATGGGAGTTGTCGGGTGCTATCAGCAACACCCTTATCCTATAACCGTACTGGTTAGACGCTCCGTCAAAGTACATTGTCCAAATCTCTTCCTCAACCTGTAGAATTACTTCATCTGGGAATGGGTATTCTACTGCTTCACCCCTTTCCACTGGGTGATTCGCCAAAAATTCCGCTACATCTCTTCCCTTAACTGACTTGCGCGTGACATACTTCAAATCAAATTCGGAGAGAAGAAGCAGCCAACGAGCTAGCCTACCCGTAAGTGCTGGTTTTTCGAAGAGATATTTGATGGGATCAAATCTCGAAACCAGAATTACAGAGTGAGATAACAGGTAGTGCCTTAACTTCTTGGTGGTCCACACCAAAGCTAAGCAAGCCTTCTCCAGTGGGGTGTAACGGGTCTCATATTCCATCATTTTCTTACTCAGGTAATAGATGGATTTCTCCACTCTATCCTCAAATTCCTACGTAAGCATGCAGCCCATAATCGTGTCGGTTATTGACAGATACAAAATCAACGGCTTCCCCGTGTAACAACGCCCGCGTGGGACCTCGCTACAGCTCGGACTCTCCTTTTGTGTTACGGTTCTAAATCTTGAACCAAAGAGTCCAACTCTGGCAAATCGTTTTGAAGAAAAACAGATTTTTGAAAAGTAGTGCCAAACATGGACTGCTTTGCCAGATTACAGAGTCGCCACCTAAATATTTTTTTAATGGGGGAATTTAGGAAACCCTGACTCGGTGCCGAAGGCCACGTGTCCGTCATCACCAAATGTCTTGGCTCGGGAGCTTGGGTACGATCGGGGAAGGTCAGCTATGAGCACCCCCTTTCACCCGGTTCGAAGACCGACCTCTACTAACCGTGATATCCGATTTTGAAAACATTATGCGTTCTTATCCCAATTATTAGCCTAGAATTGCTATGTTATGCGCGCAGCAAACAAGTATAGACTAGATTGCCTAATTTGGAAATAAGCATTGCATATCCGTTTGTTTTGAAAAGCGCTTTGGAATTTGCTACTCGCAAGTAGGCTAAAACACGGATTTCAATGAGTTTTCCCAACTCAGACAATCCAACCTCCACCCACAGGCATTCAAACAGTTTATCTCACATAAGCACTTAGCCGCATGGTAAGCATACTGTCATGGCAACATTCACACGCATGTGGTATGTTAAAGCATAAAATACTTACATCGTACTCCGTGCCAAAACAGGAAACTAGTTAGCAGACATGCATGTCCCTAGGTCATGTTAAGTGGCTAATGCAACACAGACAAGGATGCAATTTAGAGTAGGCTCGGCTAACCCTAAAATGGCATGTGAAATGCACTCTATTTTGATGCACGTATTCAAGTTGGAATTGAAAATACGATGCAGTTTGTATGATGTACCGAGCCCGGTGCATGTAAACAAATGCATGGATGCACGCATGCATTGCATAAGGTATGCTAAAATAGACGTGCCCTAATCTACCATCATAAGCAGGTAAATAAAAGGGAGAAAGAAATGGGGGTTGGGAAGGCATACAAACCACTCACCCACACTTATTACAGATTTGCCCTCGCTCGGAGGGACCGAAAGAATATACAGATAATTAACTACGCAAGCTAATTAAATATTACAAATTAATTAAATTAACAAATTAATTTATCCAAGAAAAACAGTAAACTACCTCGGGGCGAGGGCTCAATGCACACGCACTCGGATTCCGCTCGGAATTGCACTGCCATGCCTAGCCTGCCTCTGTTTTCCCTGCTTTGCCCTTCTGAAAACTGCCAAAGTCTCAGAACTGCTTCCTTAGATACTGGGGATCACCATCGACTGAACAGAATAGCCACCGGCTACTATATGTGGCCATCGGCACAGAATTTATCTATCGGCTGATAATTGAATGCCGGTCGGCACTAAACACTACCGGTCGGCACAAAATGCCTGCAGAACCTGTAACTCACAGTAGCAGAGGGCAAAACTTGCATGGCAATACAATTCAAGCAATGTATGCACCAAACACATTCCTTATCATGTTTGTAACTCAAAGGAGGATGTGCCTCGATTCTCGGGCCACCAATCACGCATTTCCATGCATGATGGCCCAAGGAACCAAGTATGCAACTTTAATTTCAAATGCATGCAAAACAAACAAACATAAAAGGGGGCCAAACTTCTATCATGCTCATCTCAAGAGGCCAAGCATGTGCATTGATGTAATGCAATCCTAAACATGTTAGCTAGCATGCAATATGGACAATGTAATGGAAGGATGTTAATATGCAAACACACATACAAGACAAGCATGCAAACCCAAACAATGGGGTGGACTTAAACACGACTTAGGCAACTCTAAATAGGCCTAAAATCAGTGGCCAATAATGCCCAAAAGGAAAGTCTACACACACACACACACATGCATATGTTAAGACTTAACACTTAGGCACTAAGCAAGCAACCTTCAAGCACACTTGGAAGGGGATATCATGGACACTTAGCATACATCATAAACTCTGAAAATCATGTAAAACATGGTGCCAAACAAGCAACAAAGCGAACTAATCATGCTATAATGGCCCAAGCATTCAAGGCTTGCCAAAGAGGTAATGGACTACACTTAACACACCCATTCATAGCATGCATTAGGCGACCAAAACAGAGTTTTAACACATAAAACTAAGTCCAAAAGACTACGTAGATGGCCTCTAAGTGGCTTAAATTTAAAAGTATGCATAATGGTCAAAACATGGAGCATACAACACATGCTTTCAAGGCTTCAAAGAAGCATGCAAGGCAATCAAACAAGCATGTCTAAGGGACTGAAATAGCATGTAGGGTGGTCCCAAACCATCAAAATAATGCAAGCAACGCATGCTACACATTCACATACTTGAGGCCAACAAGCCAAAATACAAAGGAGCTATACTAAGCAAGTGATGGTCGACCAAAACAACTAAAAACAGAGCTTAATCATGGCAAAATAAGCACAAACACTTCACAAAGTCAAGGCCAAAACACGCTTGAACAAAGGCTAACAACCTAAAGCATATTAAGGCATCAAAGTGGCATTACATGGCAACTATGCTAAGCATGCAAGGAGTACTAAAACCAACTTAACACAAAGTTATAACATGGCAATATAAGCATAAAATACAGCCATGGCATGCTCAACACACACTTGAACACAAGGCTCCCTAAGAGGCCAAAACTTGCCCTTTTCAAGGACATCAAGGAGAGGGGTGGCCCTCTCCTTCTTGGGACTTCAAAGCATCATCTTCACCACTGAAATCCCTCAAGATTTCAGTGGTGAAGAGACCTCAACACCAAAATCCCGGAGCTCTCACAAAATAGCACAAAATGAGGTCTTTTCAAGGCCTAAGGGTGGTCAAACCCTCCCAAAGCACAAAACACTCTTAACCAACAATAAAGAGGACCAAAAAATAGAAATTTTATGTGTTGATCACCAAGCACAAAAACAGTTCTAAGCTATGTAAAAATGGAGTGCAAAAATGGGGTAAAAAGGGGTAGTTTCTTACCCTTGAAGACCACCTTCACAAAGGTTGATGTTGTTGCTTCCTTGAGCTCAAATCCAACCAAAAACTTCAAGAACCAGCCCTTAGAACCTCAGTAACCAAAGGAAGGTGAAACACTAGGTGCTTGTGTGCAATAATATGGATTAAGCACCTAGTGTAGAAATAAGAGAGGAAAAGAGAGATAGGATAGATACACAAGTTCTAACCTAGAACCAGAGCTTCTTCTCTGTCTTTTCTCTCTAAAATGTCTAACTCTCCAACCCTTGAGCCAAGAGGAGGAAGGGTTCTCTTATAGGCAACAAAGCTTACAAGCTAAGCTAACCAAAGGCTCATCCCTCCATACACGTGTATGGAGGGGAAACAAAAGCTATACAGCTGCTTCAAAATATCTCAAAAAGCAACTGCACAGTAGTCGGCAGGGCAAAATTGTCATTTTGACAAAATTGACTGCCGACCGGCACAAAAGAGTGCCGACCGGCACAATATAGTGCCGATGGCAACACCAACCAGCCGGTGGCCTCTAGCCACTGTCGGTGGTGTGTGGGGATGCCTCACAAGGCATTCCCTGCCCCTCCAAGGCAAAGCACAAGTGTTTGGTGCAAAACCAGACACAAAACGGTCAAGTTCGGAGGCCCTGAGGCAAGGCGCGTAGCCGAGAACTCCGGGAACTCCAAACGAACACGAACATGGATAATCACCGAGTGTTCAAGCGGTGACGTCCAAGTCTTGAGGACGGTCAAAAATGGGGTGTCTACACCCCGGCTCTGGCGGTGACAACACGGGCAGGTTCTGAAGGTACTGCTTGATCTACTCAAAAGCAAACTGATATCAGTCATCCCATTGAAATTTCTTTCCTTTCTTCAGGAGACCAAATAGTGGTTTACAAGTCAAGGTTAGTTTTGCAATAAATCGTCTTATGAATTGCACTTTACCTAGAAAGCCTTGCACCTCCTTTTGAGTCCTTGGTGGTGGCATTTCTAGGATGGCCTTGATTTTGGAAGGATCAACCTCAATGCCCCTCTGTGTGATCAAGAAACCTAGCATTTTCCCTGCTGTTACGCCAAAAGTGCATTTCTGTGGATTCAACCTCAATTGATGTTCTCTGATCCGTTGGAAGAATTTCTTCAAGGTGGTGTAGTGGCCTTCTCTTTCCTTGGACTTGACAATCATGTCGTCCACATACCCCTCAACCTCTTTGTAGATCATATCATGCAAGATATTGGTTGCAACCCGTTGATAAGTAGCCCTAGCATTCTTTAGACAGAATGGCATCACCCTATAGCAGTAGGTTCCCCACGGCGTAGTGAAGGCAATCTTCTCCCTATCCTCGGGTGCCATTAAGATCTGGTTATACCCAAAAAATCCATCCATAAAGGAGAGCAACACATGGCCTGCGGTGAAGTCCACTAATTCGTCGATGTGCGGTAGAGGAAAGTCGTCCTTCGGACTAGCTTTGTTCAGATCTCTGAAATCCTCACACACTTGAATTCTGCCATCTTTTTTCAGCGTCGGAACAATGTTGGCCAACCAAGTTAGATACTCAGATACTAGCAAGAACCCTGCATCTATCTGCTTGGTGACCTCTTCCTTAATCTTCAAAGCCCAATTTGGGCATATTCTTCGAAGCTTCTGCTCGACGAGTCGGGCCATGGGGTTGAGAGGGATCCGATGTTGTACAATCTTAGGATTGATTCCAGACATGTCTTCGTAGGACCATGCGAAAACATCTTTAAAATCTTTTAATAAAGCGACTAAGCGCTTGCGTTCCTCCGAAGACAACGTGGACCCGATTTGGACCAGACGCGGATCCTTCTCAGTACCCACATTAATTGCAATGATTTCATCAACAAGGGGTTTTACAAATCTCTCCTCCTCTCGATTAATCAAATATTTCAAAACCAGAGGAATTCCTTCCTTGTTGTTTTTATCAAAATTTTGAAAGTCATGATCAATGCAATATACAAGTGGCACAGAGAAGTACTCAGAAACTACAGTGGTATTCACATTCAAAAGTTCCAGCTCATCCAATTTCTCGGTTACAACCGACTCAAAAGAAAAAGGGAAAAGACGACCTGGACAAAACTACGGCATCCGGG
Source organism: Camellia japonica (assembly GCA_030407325.1). Taxonomy (NCBI): domain Eukaryota; kingdom Viridiplantae; phylum Streptophyta; class Magnoliopsida; order Ericales; family Theaceae; genus Camellia; species Camellia japonica. The sequence continues at coordinate 53,919,876 of JAPPVO010000017.1, forward strand.
TTATCAACCCCAGGAATACCGGACTCCGACTTAGAAGAATTGGAATCTGATTCGGACTCCACATACTCTGCGGAATCAGATTCCGGCTCACTACTTGACTTAGAACTACTGGACAGAAAACCCTCCTCTAGCTGCCAAGTGAGGGACGGTGCGTCGAATGCATCTAGAATACCACCGGAAGGGTCCACACCTGATTGGTCTCCGATCATGGAAACGGTGAGGTCATCCCCCAAGCTCTCTAGATCGATCGAAGGATCTGAAAGGAGACATGCCAGTGCTACTCCTATCTCAAGTTCACTGCTGTTGGACTCACCCTCTATACTCTGTTCAGCCTCAGCAGTTAATTCAATTTGTTCCTTTGTGTCGCTCTCTTGTAGCTGTAAGTCGAAGAAGATCTCAAAGCCGGGTAGGCACCGCTTCTTCGAGTTCAACCATGGCTCAGGAAAGCCACAAAATGGGAAGTCTTCTCCCTCCTGGACAAAGCGGCCGTTCAGAGTTCCCTAAATTGGCCTATGCACAAGCTCATAGTGCTTCCCACTTTGCTTTGCTATGGCTCTTCTTGCCATTTCCTTCCCTTTTCTCACCCAGTCCTCTTTGGTAGGCGTGTAGCCCAAGACAAAGGCATGAAGGTTATGTGGCACTTCGGCCAGTGCAGTAACGCCCTTCAGACCGTTCTTTCCTAATCCCATCCCGGGTATATGTTGTAGCTTGTTCATGAGGTAGACTAATTGAGCACTGATGTACAACCCCTCATCAATAGCTAGAATATTCTGCACCACCCGTGCCTCAGCCAAGGTAAACCCAGACAGGAAAACATCTTCATCGTCGTGTACAATCTCTAGTACTAGTGTCGTAACCTTCGGCGGAGGATGTATAGAAGAATTCCCGAAAACAATGGCTTCCCCTTGTCCAAGAGGATACTTCAGTATTTGATGCAAGGTGGAAGAGACAGCTTTTACTTGGTGCAGCCAGGGTCGCCTAAGTAACAAGTTGAAAGTAGCCGGAACATCCAAGACGTGAAATTCAATATCCTGTTAGGCCAGCCCGACCTGTGTTCTAATCTGAACTGTTCCCATCACCTCTCTGCTTTTGTTATCGTAAACCCGAATCACCTGGGCCGTTGGTACAAAATCCGCTGGCTTCAAGCCAATAGCATAGACCGTGCGCAACGGAAAAATATTAATCGCAAATCCAGTGTCAACCAACACAACCGGCACCCACTTCTCTCTGTATTCAATGGAGATGTATAATGGTCTGTTATGCGCAGAGCCCTCGGGCGGCAATTCCTTATCGGAGAAGGTCAAAGTTGGCAAAGCACCTCCTGGGAAAACAAGTCCCATTAATTGTTCTAGGGTTGTGTTGATAGATAGCTTGGCCTTATCCATTGCTGACAGGACAGCTTGCCGGTGCATGCGCGAAGTCATAAGCAACCCCCAGATAGATATGTCTGCTTGGATCTTCTTTAAGTGTTTCAACAAGGCTTCTTCTTCTATCAATTTTTCCCTCTGTTTTTCAGTCTCCTTATCCTTTCTGGATGCTTCGGGTTGGTCCAAGTGTGGGGGCTTGAAGTACCGCTCGCTTCTAGTCATATGATCCACCTCCTCAGAGTACTGAGTGTCATCTGGAAAGTCCTGGCCCCAATCCTTGTCGGTGTGGGCAAGATGCAGATCATCATTTTTCCACCATACTCCTCCGGCAACTAACAGGCAATTGTTCGGTTCCGTCGTAATTACTCTTACATCACAGTCATCCCCCGCATGGTGTTTGGCTTTCCTAGCTTTCTAACTATTCTCATCCCTTTCTTGTTCAAATCGCTTCAGTGCAGCCTCTTGTTCCGTATCAGCAGTACTAATAATGCCCGATTCCTAAGCTAAATTCTTAATACCGGTGCTCTCTGGAAACTTCCTCTTGTCCTCGGCCTTTAGGCCTTCGTAGAGTTTCTAGCTCTTCCAGTTTTGGTTGAAGTCCCTCATCCACATCAGGTTCATCACTAAGCCACCTAGAGTTGTCTGTCGACTCATTTAGATCGAACCAGTTAATGTGCACATCTCTTGAATCCTGTTCATCGAAGAACTGCAGATTGTTGATGTCCTCCTCCAAATCGGCTAGGTTATCTAACCCCTGGCTTGGGCCATCCTCCCGGACCACACTAACCTCCATTCCTGTTGGCAACTCCACCTTTAGTTTGGCTTGATTGGTCGGCACAATATAACAGCGTGGGTTGTATTCCTCCTCAGATAAATCCACGAAGCCCTCAGGCACTGAATTAACATTCTCATTCTTCACCAGGGTTACCCTGCCTTCATCTACCACGGTCACCACTACAAGTTTGGGTTGGGATGTGAACGCGTTCATCATGCACAAATCTGTGCTCTCAGGGATGAACAGCGCAGGCTTAGGTAGATGGGAGGGGTGATGTATATACTGGGATCGTAAGGGACGGCCCGTGTATGAATGAGGTTTATTTGCCGGGGTAGAAGGGGTTGGTTATGTTGTGGGAGAGGATTTGTAGTGACATTGGGTTTTTTAGGAGGTGCTATCACCTTATTGTCAATGAGATCTTGAATCTCATGACATAATCTAAAGCATAGATTAGTGTTGTAACTATGCTGTTGGTGAAAGACGCAGTATTTGGCCGGTTTGTGTTTCGAGAGAAGAGGATCAGGTGGGGGGCGAGGCCCTAGTGGCTTAAGGTGCCCTTTTTTTATCAGGACCCCTAAGGTTTTGGATAAGGACATGTATAGTGGGGTGAAGACCCTTTGGCCTCGGGGTTGATGGCTAGAAGTTTGTGAGGTTGTATTGGATGTACCGGCAAAGGGGTTGGCAGTTTTAGGTGTAGTGATGACCGTACCCACATTGGAAGACCTTACAGCTGTACTACCATTGATAGTCGCATTGGAACTGCGTGTGAAAGCCCTCTTGGGTTGCTCCTTTTCCTGATCTATCAGACCTTGCTTCATTGTATCCTCAATTTGTACCCCTATTTCGTGGAGGTCAGCAAATGTAGATAGAGGTAAGACTATCATCTTCTGTAACAATCTTGGTTACAGGTTACGAACCACCATTCTAATCTAGTCCTTTTCTGTCGGTCAGATGGTCATCATGGAGGCCTTGGCCCTCCACTGGGTCACAAAATTTGAGAAGCCCTCATTTGCCTCCTAGCGAGTTGCTTCGAGATCACGAGTTGTGACCTCGATTTGAGTGTTATAGGAGTACTGTTCTATGAAGGCCTTGGCCGTTTCCTCCCAATTTCTCTTTATAGAGTCTTCAAGTTTGGCATACCAAATGGCCGCTATACCCGATAGGGTCTGCCCAAAGAGCGACAGCTTCTGTAGTCTGGTGAGACCCATGGGTCGTAGGATATCAGAGAACAATCTTAGATGGACCATAAGATCGTTGGAATCGGCAAACCGGTCTATATGCAGCATCTTGAATCTATCTGGCAATGTCACTGCCAAATCAGTATAGCCATCCTCTATGTCAGGAATCGAATTCACGCCCTGTGCTCGTTTAAAGAGCTTTTCCAGCTTGCTCACTTTCAGCGCAGTAAGGTCGACCTCAAACTCAAAAGGGGCCTCCGTTTGGTATGTAGGTGCTTTGGAGGTCTAGGTTCGAATCGGATCCACTGGGATGCCCGTATTTTCCTGGACATTAGCTGTGGGAGCAGTAGCTCCGGGTGCTGGAAGGTTTGCAGGAGGTGGATGGGATGCAGAGGCCACTGCCTGTTGCAACTGTTATTGTTGTAACCTAGCGATCAACTCAGCCTGCTAGGCTGTAATTTTCACTTGGCGGGCAGCATCTAGCTGCATAGCCTCAATAGTTTGCTGGAGTTGTCGAAGCATATCTTCCATGTTGGTTGGAGGACTTTGAACCACCGGAACTGGCGAGTACTCTCTGTCTGGAGTAGAAGTAGATGATCGAGCCTGACTAGGTACAGGTGAGGTAAACGGTGACTGCTGAATTGGTGAGTTCTGTCGAATCCTCCTCCATCTAGTAACCGGCGGGAGTGAAACAAACACTGGATGTCCCCTAACTAGATCCCCAGATTTGCAAATCCTTCTAACTCGGGTCCAGAGTGCTTGGGAGGTAACAGACTCATCTGAAGCAATGGTGTAAATTACCTTGCAAAAAGAAAATAAAGCAAAAAGAAACAAAAATCAGAAACCGCATAGCACCTCGGCTCAGATTCAAACAACACGCAGTTGTAAACGTAAGTTGGAGAACTGTACTCAACACTAAATTTCTGCCTTCCAAAAATTGATACCCAGACTTGCAACTGATACACACATTCTTGCAAAGTTTCACTCTAAAAGCACATATCAAGCAAGTGAGAGCCAAAACACCCTTATGATGGGGTATGGTTACCCTGTCCTAATTTCATCAGGAGCTAGGGGTTTACTATGCAAACAAGCGGTTTCATACAATTTCTATATTTGGGTGAGCAACCTATCCTAGTTTGGAACAGTCTCTATGGCTTCCAATATGCAACTAGGTCGATTGGTCAAAAAGGATACCTCAGCAAGACTACCTAATATACCTCTTGCACCTAACACCGAGAAGTGAAAGGAGGATCAAACGGTACAATGGTAGTCCAGATCGAAGGGTTGTGTTTCTATCGTAGCAGAGCCTGCAACCAGTCAACCTTTTGGCAAACTTTTCTAAGCAAGCCTCCGGCAAACTGTTCAGGAATAGCAGATGGAAAACACTGTGACTTAGGTGCACCAATGCAAATGCAAATGCAAAGAAACACATAAGTGTAAATAAAACAACATATCATGAGTTCGAGTCAAGTTCTTTAAGTCCCCAGCAGAGTGGCCAGAAACTGTGGACTCGCCTTTTTCCGCGCCCTGCCTTTCGTAAAGGGTTTGAAAAGAAGGCCTCACAGTTCAGACTCCCGCGGTTTTGAATCTAGTCTCACAAGTGCAATGTGAAACTGATAATCACCAAAGAGTCAAAATCCGACAAACCTTTTTTAGACAATCAATTTTAAATCAAATAATGCCAAAATTGGACTGCTTTGCTAGATATAAAGTCGCCACTTAAATATTTTATTTTTGGGGAAATTTAGGAACCCTGACTCGTTCCAAAGGCCACGTGTCCGTCATTACCAAAGTTGCCTCGGTTCGGGAACTTAGGTACGAGAGAGGAAGGTCCTGAAATGAGCACCCCACTCGCCCGATCATAGATCAGCCTCTACTAATCATGATATGATTTTTATAAACATTATCTGTTCTTGTTCCAGTTATTAAACTAGCTTTACTATGTGACGCACATAAGCAAGTATAGACTAGTCGCAATACTTGGAACAATTCAACTCATGTTTTTTTGTGAAAATGGTTTGAATTTGCCACCCTCAAGTGGGCTTAAAGATGTGGATTTGCCACCAAACATAGTGGGCTTAAAACATGATTTGCCATTTCACAAAGTGGGCTTAAAACGTACATTTGTTGAATCGTTCCAATTCGAACAACAAGCCTTCATTCACAGGCATTCATGCAGTTTAGCATTTAAGCACATAGCCTCATAGAAAGCATGCTAATCATGGCAACATGGCAATCACACTCATGCAAGTATGCTAAAGCGTAAAATCTTACCGAGTACTCCAAGCCAAAACAAAAAACTAGTTAGAAAAATGCATGATCCTAACTATGTTAAGTGTCTAATGCAACACATGCAATATGCAATTAATAGGCTCGGCTACTAAGCATGGCATTTGATTTGTTTAAATAACATGCGGTTAAATACGTATTCAAATAAGATATTGAAATGACAATGCAGTTTGTATGATGCGCTGAGCCTCGGTGCATGCAAGACAAATGAATGGATGCAAACGTGCAAGCATAAGGTATGCTAATTGAAAATGTCCCTAATTTAGCTATCGGAAGCGATTAAATAAAAGGGAGAAAGACGTGAGGTTGGAAGATATGCACACACACACGTACGCTTATTACAACATTACGCCCTCGCGAAGGAGGGTCCAAATGAATAAACGCTAACTAACTAGCTATGCTAATTAAGCTAACTATTACAACACAATTTAACCAACTATTCTAAGCTAATTAAATATTACAAATCAATCTAATTAGCTAAATACTTAACTAATTAATTACAAAGCAATTAAGCTAATTAATTACAACATAAAGTAATTAACTAACTATTCTACTTAAATAATTACAACGTTTGCATGAATTAGTTACCACTAATTAACTAAGCAAATCTTACAACATAATTCATTATACTAATGAATCAATTAAAGCAATCAAACGCATTTGATGTGAGCACCAAGGAAGATGGATGGAGGTTGCATGCACATCGCCTAAAAGCTACTCTGTTTGCCCTAGATTGCCTCTGTTTCACCTTCAGCCGCTGCCTCTGTTTCTGCAAAACTGCACTGCTGGCCACACACCAAGGGCTGGCCGTGCATTACTGATGGCCGGCCGGGCCCACAGAGGGTCGGTCGTGCATTGATTTGGTACAAACTTTGTTTTTGTGCTCTAAGGTGAAATCAGTGCAGATAGAGCATTTTCAAGCTCTGTTTGTCCTTCCTTCCCTCTCTGTCATAGGAAAGCCTCAAGAGAAGGTTGGGATTGACTCCAAAACCATGAATGAGCGATATGATCGCTTGATGATCTCAGATATCATCTTGGACCAAAGTTAATAAATGTAATGCAAATGGACCACCCCTCCATTTTTGTCATGGAATGAACTTAAAAAAGGAAGTTGAGACACTTCAAGGACATCAAAAACACCATGAATTGATGCTTGATGACCCTTGATACAAGGAACTTGGCATAACATCCGGCCAAGTTCAAGCTTTTCTAGTCATTTTCTTTAAGTGTGTTGATCTAGATTTTAAACCAATTGTTTTGGGCCTAACCATTCATTAGTCGATTTGTCCAAATATGATGTTTAGAGTCCTTTAACCAAGAAGTGATGTCAAGCAAGAGGTCCTTCTAAAACATGACAAGGAGACTACACCGTTGACGATGAATCTCCGAAGAGATTAAGCCATTAAGTGTAGATCTCCTTTACATGCCTTGAATAACCTCGATTGGTTGAAACCATTCTCATAAATGAAAGATATGGATTCATTGATTGATTAGTGAATTTCAGCCTCAAAGCATGTGAAATGAACCAAGAAAGCATGTTAAGCACAAGGTATGTTAACTATGTAACCTCAAGGGTGTCTAACAAGGTGTGAACCAAATGGAAAGGCTTAGATAACCTCAAAACAATCCCAAACACATGCTAATCGGAGATAAAACATGCATGAAAAGAGGGTAAAAGCTAGGCAACAAAGATAAGAATTGAAGCTAAATAACAAGAATAAGGGGGGGTGGCTAATCCCTCCATTTTTTGGAGCTTCAAAGCATGATTTTCAGCCCTCTTAAACCTCTGAAAATCAGTATGAACACCAAGGAAAGAGAGTGAAAAGGAAAAGAGTTTAGGTTATGAAATAAAGGTGTAGAAAGAGCAAGCTCTTTCTAACCTTTTGGTAACCCTTCAAACTCAACTCCAACACTTCAAACAGGCTAAAAAACAACCAAAACAGCAAGAATGATGGAGTAAAGAACAAAAATGAATGTAAGGAAAGAGAAAGCAAGCTTATACCTTTCAAGAAGCAAGTTTGCTCTTAGAGTTTCCAACTCAATTTCAATGCACTCTCAAGCTTGAATTACACTTCCTCAAGATCAACCAAGGCTTTAGGATGATCAAACAAGGTTGTATATGGTGTGTAGTAGTGGTGTAAGCAAACTAGGTTAGCTCAAGGGATGCCTTGCAATGGAAGAAGGAAGAGTCAAGGCTCTCAAGGGTGTATATCTCTCTTCTAGATATTTGTTTGACCCTCAAAACAATCCCAGAGCTTCGGTTTTATAGAATTCAAGTTGAAAAGGTGACAAATATCTTCAAAAATGGACAGCTGGCGGCCTCCTGCCCAGAACAGTGTTTATTGCCATCGAAGGCCGGCCGGCCATTCATAGCCACGGCCGACCATCATCAATGCACGGTCGGGCCTTGATGGCCTCCCCTGGTTTTTTGGTTCAACCTTAGCTTATGAAGGGAAAAGGTCCAAAAATAAAGCTCACAAGTTCCAATAAGGTAAATGTTGAAGATATGAGGTTATTTCGGGAGCCTGATTGATTCCGAATTGCTGCGAATTCGTAATTCAACTTTCATCATTGAGTGCACTGAATCAAGCGTCCGAGTCTCACGGGCAGTCAAAAGTGGGGTGTCTACATATATATAATTATCAACTCTACTAAACTTGTGAACTTCTTAGAATGTTTTGGTACTTTCACCAGCAAATAATAAGAAGATTTTGAAATAATGGGACTTATTAATTTGTTGGTTTATAAATTTGGTTTGGCTTAATCAAGCATCTTGTCAAGCAGATAGTGTGCATAATTTTCCTATTGCACTAACAAACACCAATAAATACAGAAACATACAAATTAGGTAAACAATTAGCAAACCAGAAGATTACATACCAGATTGTGGAGATTAACAACTAATCGGCAAGTTATATACATCTCTGCAGGACCACAGCGGTGACAAAGCGGGAAGTTGGTGTATTAGTTATGAGGAAAGAAATCGTCAATCGGCAATAGGCATATGATTTAGTTCAAATATGGTAGAAGTTACGGTTGGGAAATAAAGTTAAGTCTCTTGGGACATCGAATAAAAAATTTCTAGGAGGGAGAGATGGAGGGCCCAGGTTGGTTAGCCGATCGGTTGGGAGATGAAGCTAGTCTCTACAACCACGTGGATAGGAAAGTGCAAAGACAACTCATCTCTTCAAAAACAGAGTTGCAACCCATGTCATGTAGACGACCAACTTTGGGCGCTTTGACTCGAGTAGCTTCGGAAGTGTGCGTACCAAATACCGCACTAGATGATTATGGATCGGAGCTCCGCACTTGATTGGACTATCCACGAATCAAGACCCTGCAGCAATGAGCACCGTTTGAGCTGCGCGACCGGGGTTGGCCGGATAACCCCTCCGGTGTTAGAGTGAGTGATCGGAGAAGATGAGAGGTACTCCCTAAGTGTAGAGAGTTGTGTTTTAGTGAGTATGGTTCAGCATAGATTAGTTACCTTCAGCGTGAAGTCGATGTAGTTTATATAGAACTCCTTGCTTGTAGCCTAAGATGGTTTCATGGAGCTCTGGTGCTGCAAAGTTTCCTTTAACATTGCTCAAGGTGAGGGACTATCTGGTGGTTAACAAGGAGTGTATATACTCATTATAACCATGCTTGTAACAGATCACATTCCCTCGACCAATTGTTTCCGTGATTCTAGGGAGAGGGGACCAGTTGAGGTGGCATCCTCCATGTGCATGCATTAACAGCTTCCATATTTTTCTGTTAGGTTCTTTTAGCTTGGTACTATCATGCCTCAGCTCGGCCCTTTATGCGATTTCTTGTAGAGATGGGCTAGCCCAGTAGGATATCTTTGTATAGGCTTGGCCTCTTTTTGGTTCGGTCCAAGGATCAGCTTCCGCAGCTCGACCCAGCCCAACATCATGGCTGGACTGGCCTTTCTACTATGGTTTGGGCCCAAGTGCTTGACGACTTGGGTGGATTGTTGATGTTGTAACTGGGCTAATTTGACTGTCCCACTTGTTTACCCTGCTTCTCAAGACTTGAGTCTAATGGATTGGGTTGGCCCAAGGCTTAGATTCGACCCATTTTATATTTAGTCCCTTCATTTGCCCCCTAGCTTGCACTAAGGTTCCCTTTGGGGGGAGCTATTGCTCTATACTCCAAGCATCACATCGCTTCGGATCTGCCCCAGTTCGGCCTAGGTGAAAATTCAATCCTGACACACGCCCCCTGCATGTGTCCTTTCATGGTGACACGTGGCAGCATGGTACTAGTGCGCAGAGATAGTGCGCCGATTTCATACTGATGGTTGTGATTTAAGTACCTTTGCGTTGGCTGAGTGCAATAAATGCTCTAGGGTTATCAATCCAAACCCCTTCATCTATCTCCAAACTTTTAGAGAGTCTAGAACCCTCTCCGTTCATTTGTGTATGTCTCGATGGTGCTTTGCCCAGACGTTCCGTTGCCATTCTCATTCTCGTTTTAGGGCTGTCTACTTGTCGTTGCTGTTTTAATATCTGTAAGTTTCCTTGAAATTTATCTTTTCTTATACTTTTCTGTCTTGATCGCCCTCTTTGGCCCTTGCTCCATTGTTTCCGACGTCTGGTTCTATTCTTTGCTTAGCTTGAGTTTAGTCTTCGCCCTATAAGGTCTGGTTAATGGGGAAATTTTGGTCGTTAGTTGATACCCCCAAGGCAATGGCCTTGTTTCATTGAGACTATGGTATTCCTGACGATGTGACTCTTTCGCTGGCGAAGGTTGACGCCAAGCGCATGGGCACCAAAAGTACCGTTGCTTTCCCAGTCGCAACCATTGTTGAATCAGGGGTCCGATTTCCCCTTGATCCTTTGGTGCACCGCTTCTTGCACCAAGTTTAGCTTACACCCATGCATGTGTTTGTCAATCTGTTCGTCAATCTGTTCCGGGTTGTCTGTGGTGTCTCCGCTCTTAACAGGTGGTTGGGTTTGAACTTGGACATCAAGGACATTTTGGGTTACTATACCATTTCACACAATAAGGATCACAGTACTTATTATCTCCGTGTTCGTTAGGCCGATTGTCATCTTGTAACTGGCTTACCAGATTCGGATAAACATAATGACGATTTTCTTCAAGTCGGTGGTAATTGGGAGTTTCTTGTTGGGATTGAGTTCCAATCTGAACGGAGGCCCCAAAAGGATGGCTACCCAGGTCCGAGTCCATCCTCCTAGTATTTTTGTATTTTTTTCCTTGTTTTGAATGTTGTTCTAATGTTGTTCTTCATTTCTACAAAGGCTTCTCATTTTCAACGCAGGCTGAACCGAGAGAACACCGAGGCCATCAAGGCTGTTTTGAGGTATAAGAAGAGGTCTGCACGTGAGCTGCTGGACTACCAGGCGACTTATCGTTCCACCATCCCAGAGAAAGCGAGGCTTGTTGCGTCTCTTTTGGATTCTAACACTAAAACTGATACATCTCTTACCCCTCTGGTCATGAACCGCCGCCGAAGCTAAGGCTTCCTGTATGAGAAGACACCTTCTCCTGCCCCCAGTTTCATAAGGGGTGGGTCAACGTAAAAAAGGAGAGTGCTAGTGGACTTGGAAGCGGAGGCCTTTGGCTCTTTTGACGTTTTAGGGACTCCTTTGATGAAGGCCGAACCGAAAAGCCTTATGGATGTAAAGTTGGAGATTGGAGCCTCTGGCCCTTGTGCTGCTGCTGCCGAACCCTCTGCTTCAGCTGCTGTAAGGCCGAAGAAGCGGAGGAGGGAGACCGGTAAGGCAGTAATTGGAGAGGCTTCTGAAGATTCTATTGGGGATGTGTCGTTTGAGAAGTGGAAGCCGCCAATGTTGCATCAGGGCAAACCCATAACTACTTCTGATTCAGTTATTGCTTCTGGGGACTTTGCTTTTGACCTAACCAAGACCTTGTTGATGCCAGTGGATAAGGCATATCACAACGGGCCCCGTGATATTTTGATTCTAAAGGGGAACCTTCAAATGATGACTGTTGTAAGTGTTTTTGGGATTCTCTTGGTGTTATTGTACTGTTTGCTTTCTTTTAATATCTTGTTATCAGCTGTAGTGTATTCAGAGGATGCATCTATCGATCACCAGAGCAAAAGAACTGGAAAAGGTCGTACTGGAGGCAACAATGAATGTTGAAAGACTAACAGCGAATTTAGAAGCCGAGAAAGAGGGACGTAGGACTATTGAGAGGGAGGTATCCCGTCTGAGCAAGGTTATTACCTCGGTTGAGAAGTCCAAGGAAGCTACCATTGGGGTACAGGCCCAACTTGAAGGGATGGTGGCAGAACTGGAGGCAGTTATTGCGGTGATGGATATTGAACGTTCTGCTTTGGAGGCTAAGTATTGACAGCAAGGTTGGGATAAAGTTGGGGATGCTTACAAAAAAGAGGTGCTGGTGTTGCGGGATAAGCTTTTTTTTGAGGGGCTGGACAAGTGCTCTGGCCGCTGCTCAGATTCCTGAAAGGTCTCCTTTATTTCAAAATATTCCTGTTCCCTCAAGGTCCTTGGGTCCGAAGACTGCTGCTACCCCTGTTATTCTTCCAACTAAGACTTCTCTAGGAACAGATTCTGTAGCCAAGACTCTAGATAACGACACTGCCAATGAGACACTAAACGTTGATGGGGGTGAAACCCTGGAAACTAAAGCTGTGGAATATGTGATGACTCTAGTAGGATATCTTTGTATGGGTTTTGCCCCTTTTTGGTTCGGTCCAAGGATCAGGTCCCGCAGCTCGGCCCAGCCCAGTATCATGGCTAGATTGGCCTTTCCACTACGGGTTGGGCCCAAGTGCTTGAGGACTTGGGTGGATTGTTGATGTTGTAATTGGGCTAATCTGACTGTCCCACTTGTTTACCCTACTCCTTAAGACTTGAGTCTAATGGATTGGGCCGGCCAAAGGCTTGGATCCGACCCATTTTATATTTAGTCCCTTCATTTGCCCCCTAGCTCGCACTAAGGTTCCCCTTGGGGGGAGCTATTGCTCTATACTCCAAACGTCGCATCGCTTCGGATTTGCCCCGGTTCGGCATACGTGACAGTTCAATCCTAACACACACCCCCTGTATGTGTCCTTTCATGGTGACACGTGGCGACGTGGTACTAGTGCGCAGAGATAGTGTGCCAATTCCATATTGATGGTCGTGATTTATGTGCCTTTGCACCGGCAGTGTGCAATAAATGCTCTAGGGTTATCCATCCAAACCTCTTCATCTATCTCCAAACTTTTAGAGAGTCTAGAACCCTCTCCGTTCATTTGTGTATGTCTCGATGGTGCTTTGCCCAGACGTTCCGTTGCCATTCTCATTCTCGTTTTAGGGCTGTCTACTTGTCGTTGCTGTTTTAATATCTGTAAGTTTCCTTGAAATTTATCTTTTCTTATACTTTTCTGTCTTGATCGCCCTCTTTGACCCTTGCTCTATTGTTTCCGACGTCTGGTTCTATTCTTTGCTTAGCTTGAGTTTAGTCTTCGCCCTATAAGGTCTGGTTAATGGGGAAATTTTGGTCGTTAGTTGATACCCCCAAGGCAATGGCCTTGTTTCATTGAGACTATGGTATTCCTGACGATGTGACCCTTTCACTGGCGAAGGTTGACGCCAAGCCCATGGGCACCAGAAGTACCGTTGCTTTCTCAGTCGCAACCATTGTTGAATGAGGGGTCCGACTTCCCCTTGATAATTTGGTGCACCACTTCTTGCACCAAGTTTAGCTTACCCCCATGCATGTGTTTGTCAATCTGTTCCGGGTTGTTTGTGGCGTCTCCGCTCTTAACAGGTGGTTGGGTTTGAACTTGGACATCAAGGACATTTTGGGTTGCTATACCATTTCACACAATAAGGATCACAGTACTTATTATCTCCGTGTTCGCTAGGCCGATTGTCATCTTGTAACTGGCTTACCTAATTCGGACAAACATAATGACGATTTTCTTCAAGTCGGTGGTAATTGGGAGTTTCTTGTTGGGACTGAGTTCCAATCTGAACGGAGGCCCCAAAAGGATGGCTACCCAGGTCTGAGTCCATCCTCCTAGTATTTTTGTGCTTTTTCCTTGTTTTGAAAGTTGTTCTAATGTTGTTCTTCATTTCTACAGAGGCTTCTTGTTTTCAACGCAGGCCGAACCGAGAGAACAACGAGGCCATCAAGGCTGTTTTGAGGTATAAGAAGAGGTCTGCACGTGAGCTGCTGGACTTCCAGGCGACTTATCGTTCCACCATCCCAAAGAAAGTGAGGCTTGCTGCGTCTCTTCTGGATTCTAACACTGAAACTGATACATCCCTTACCCCTTTGGTCATGAACCGCCGTTGAAGCTAAGGCTTCCTGTATGAGAGGACACTTTCTCCTGCCCCCAGTTTCATAAGGGGTGGGTCAACATCAAAAAGGAGAGTGGTAGTGGACTTGGAAGCGGAGGCCTCTGGCTCTTTTGACGTTTTGGGGACTCCTTTCATGAAGGCCGAACCGAAAAGCCTTATGGACGTAAAATGGAGATTGGAGCCTTTGGCCCTTGTGTTGCTACTGCCAAACCCTCTGCTTCAGCTGCTACAAGGGCGAAGAAGCGGAGTAGGAAGACCAGCAAGGCAGTAATTGGAGAGGCTTCTGAAGATCCTGTTGGGGATGAGTCGTTTGAGAAATGGGAGCTGCCAATGTTGCATCAGGGCAAACCCATAACTACTTCTGATTCAGTTATTACTTCTGGGGACTTTGCTTTTGACCTAACCAAGACCTTGTTGATGCCAGTGGATATGGCATATCACAACGGGCCCCGTGATATTCCGATTCTAAAGGGGACCCTTCAAATGATTACTGTTGTAAGTGTTTTTGGGATTCTCTTGGTGTTATTGTACTGTTTGCTTTCTTTTAATATCTTGTTATCAGCTGTAGTGTATTCAGAGGATGCATCTGTCGATCACCAGAGCAAAGGAACTGGAGAATGTCGTACTGGAGGCGGCAATGAATGCTGAAAGACTAACAACGAATTTGGAAGCCAAGAAAGAGGGGCGCAGGACTATTGAGAGGGAGGTATCCCGTCTGAACAAGGTTATTACCTCAGCTGAGAAGTCCAAGGAAGCTGCCATTGAGGTACAGCCCCAACTTGAAGGGATAGTGGCAAAGCTGCAAGCGGTTATTGTGGTGATGACTGCTGAACGTTCTGCATTGGAGGCTAAATATTGGGAGCAAGGTTGGGAAAAAGCTGGGGATGCTTACAAAAAAGAGGTGCTGGTGTTGCGGTACAAGCTTTTTTCTGAGGGGCTGGACAAGTGCTCTGGCCGCTGCTCAGATTCCTGAAGGGTCTCCTTTGTTTCAAAATATTCATGTTCCCTCAAGGTCCTTGGGTCCGAAGACTGCTGCTACCCATGCTATTATTCCAACTAAGACTTCTCTAGGAACAGATTCTGTAGCCAAGACTCTGGAGAGTGATACTGCCAATAAGACACTGAACGTTGAAGGGGGTGAAACCCTGGAAACTGAAGCTGTGGAAGATGTGATGACTCTAGTAGGATATCTTTGTATGGGCTTGGCCCCTTTTTGGTTCGGTCCAAGGATCAGGTACCGCAGCTCGGCCCAGCCCAACATCATCGCTGGACTGGCCTTTCCACTATGGGTTGGGCCCAAGTGCTTGAGGACTTGGCTGGATTGTTGATGTTGTAATTGGCCTAATCTGACTATCCCAGATGTTTACCCTACTCCTCAAGACTTGAGTCTAATGGATTGGGCCGACCCAAGGCTTGGATCCGACCCATTTTATATTTAGTGCTTTCATTTGCCCCCCTAGCTCGCACTAAGGTTCCCTTTGGAGGGAGCTACTGCTCTATACTCCAAACGTTGCATCGCTTCGGATCTGCCCCGGTTCGGCCTAGGTGACAGTTCAATCCTGACACCCGCCCCTTGCATGTGTCCTTTGATGGTGACACGTGGCGGCATGGTACTAGTGCGTAGAGATAGTGCGCCAATTCCATATTGATGGTCGTGATTTATGTACCTTTGCCCCGGCAGAGTGAAATAGATGCTCTAGGGTTATCCATCCAAACCCCTTCATCTATCTCCAAACTTTTAGAGAGTCTAGAACACTCAATGTTCATCTGTGTTGGTCTCGATGGCGCTCTGCCCAGATGTTCCTTTGCCATTCTCATTCTCGTTTTAGGGCTGTCTACTTGTCGTTGCTGTTTTAATATCTGTAAATTTCCCTGAAATTTATCTTTTCTTGTACTTTTCTGTCTTGATTGCCCTCTTTGGCCCTTGCGCCATTGTTTCCGGCGTTTGGTTCTATTTTTTGCTTAGTTTGAGTTTTGTCTTCGCCCTATTAGGTCTGGTTAATAGGGAAATTTCGGTTGTTAGTTGATACCCCTAAGGCAATGGCCTTGTTTCATTGAGACTATGGTATTCTTGACGGTGTGACCCTTTCGCTGGTGAAGGTTGACGCCAAGCGCATGGGCACCAGAAGTACCGTTGCTTTCCCACTCGCAACCATTGTTGAATGAGGGGCCCGATTTCCCCTTGATACTTTGGTGCGCCACTTCTTGCACCAAGTTTAGCTTACCCCCATGCATGTGTTTGTCAATCTGTTCCAGATTGTCTATGGCGTCTCCGCTCTTAACAGGTGGTTGGGTTTGAACTTGGAAATCAAGGACATTTTGGGTTGCTATACCATTTCACATAATAAGGATCACAGTACTTATTATCTCCGTGTTCGCTAGGCCGATTGTCATCTTGTAACTGGCTTACCTGATTCGGACAAACATAATGACGATTTTCTGCAAGTCGGTGGCAATTGGGAGTTTCTTGTTGGGACTGAGTTCCAATCTGAACGGAGGCCCCAAAAGGATGGCTACCCAGGTCCGAGTCCGTCCTCCTAGTATTTTTGTGTTTTTTTCCTTGTTTTGAATGTTGTTCTAATGTTGTTCTTCATTTCTGCAAAGGCTTCTCGTTTTCAACGCAGGCCGCACCAAGAGAACACTGAGGCCATCAAGGCTGTTTTGAGATATAAGAAGAGGTCTGCGCATGAGCTGCTGGACTTCCAGGCGACTTATCGTTCCACCATCCCAAAGAAAGCGAGGCTTGCTGCGTCTCTTTTGGATTCTAACACTGAAACTGATACATCCCTTACCCCTCTGGTCATGAACCGCTGCCGAAGCTAAGGCTTCCTATATGAGAAGATACCTTCTCCTGCCCCCAATTTCATAAGGGATGGGTCAACGTAAAAAAGGAGAGTGGTAGTGGACTTGGAAGCGGAGGCCTCTGGCTCTTTTGACGTTTTGGGGACTCCTTTGATGAAGGTCGAACCAAAAAGCCTTATGGACATAAAGATGGAGATTGGAGCCTCTGGCCCTTATGCTGCTGCTGCCGAACACTCTGCTTCAGCTGTTGTAAGGCCGAAGAAGCGGAGGAGGGAGACCGGCAAGGCAGTATTTGGAGAGGCTTCTGAAGATCCTGTTGGGGATGAGTCGTTTGAGAAGTGGAAGCCGCCAATGTTGCATCAGGGCAAACCCATAACTACTTCTGATTCAGTTATTTCTTTTGGGGACTTTGCTTTTGACCTAACCAAGACCTTGTTGATGCTAGTGGATATGGCATATCATAATGGGCCCCGTGATATTCCGATTCTCAAGGGGACCCTTCAAATGATGACTGTTGTAAGTGTTTTTGGGATTCTCTTGGTGTTATTGTATTGTTTGCTTTCTTTTAATATCTTGTTATCAGCTCTAGTGTATTCAGAGGATGCATCTGTTGATCACCAGAGCAAAGGAACTGGAGAAGGTCATATTGGAGACAACAATGAATGCTGAAAGACAAATGGCGAATTTAGAGGCCGAGAAAGGGGCACGCAGGACTATTGAGAGGGAGGTATCCCGTCTGGGCAAGGTTATTACATCGGCTGAAAAGTCCAAGGAAGCTGCCCTTGGGGTACAGGCCTAACTTGAAAGGATGGTGGCAGAGCAGGAGATGGTTATTGCGGTGATGGCTACTGAACGTTCTGCTTTGGAGGCTAAGTATTGGCAGCAAGGTTGGGATAAAGTTGGAGATGCTTACAAAAAAGAGGTGTTGGTGTTGCGGGACAAGCTTTTTTCTGTGGGGTTGGACAAGTGCTCTGGCCACTGCTCAAATTGCTGAAGGGTCTCCTTTGTTTTAAAATATTCCTGTTCCCTCAAGGTCTTTGGGTCCCAAGACTGCTGCTACCCCTGCTATTCTTCTAGCTAAGACTTCTCCAGGAACAGATTCTGTAGCTAAGACTCTGGAGAGCGATACTGCCAAAGAGACACTGAACGTTGAAGGGGGTGAAACCCTGGTGTAACAAGCCCGCAAGGGACCTCATGGGTTACAGTTCGGACTCAATTTGTCATGGTTCTTAATCTGAACCAAAGAGTTCAAATCCGGCAAATCGTTTTGAGAAAACAGATTTTGAAAGAAGTGCCAAACATGGACTGCTTTGCCAGATACAGAGTCGCCACCTAAATATTTTTTTATGGGGGAATTTAGGAAACCCTGACTCGGTGCCAAATGCCATGTGTCCGTCATCACCAAAGTTGCCTCGGCTCGAGAACTTGGGTACGATTGGGGAAGGTTAGCTATGAGCACCCCCTTTCACCCGATCCGAAGATCGGCCTCTACTAACCATGATATCCAATTTTGAAAACACATGCATTCTTATTCCGGTTATTAGCCTAGAATTACTATGTGATGCGCACAACATACAAGTATAGACTAGTTCGCTTAATTTGGAACAAAGCATTGCATATCCGTTTGTTTGGAAAACGTTTTGGAATTTGCTACTCGCAAGTAGGCTAAAACACGGATTTCAGTGAGTTATTCCAACTCAAACAATCCAACCTTCACCCACAGGCATTCAGGCAGTTATATCACATAAGCATCTAGCCACATGATAAGCATGCTGTCATAGCAAACATTCACACTCATGCGAGATGCTAAAGCATAAAGAGCTCACCTAGTACTCCGCGCCAAAACAAGAACATGTTAGCAGTCATGCATGATCCAAGTCCATGTTTAAATGCCTAATGCAACGCATACGGAATGTCATTAGAGTAGGCTTGGCTAGTCTATAAATGACATGTGAAAATGCACAAATAGCATGTATTCAAGTTAGATTTGAAATACTTTATGCAGTTAGCATGATGCGCCGAGCCCGGTGCATGCAATACTGATGAATGATGCACGCATGCATAGCATAAGGTATGCTAAAGTAAACATGCCCTAATACTAACCATCAAAAGCAGGTAAGTAAAAGGGAGAAAGAAGTGGGGGTTGGAAGACATGCACACACACACCCACACTTATTACAAATTTGCCCTCGCTCGGAGGGACCGAGAGAATAATACAATTTAATTAACCTACAAGCTAATTAAATATTACAATCCACTTAATTAATTAACAAATTAACTAATCTAATGAAAGTAGTGAACAGCCCCGGGAAGAGGGCCCAATGCGTACGCGCTTGGCTCCGCTCGGAATTCACTGCCATGCACAAAATGCCTTTGCTTTGGCTGTTATCCTCCTCTGAAGACTGCACAAGTCCCAGGGTTGCTTCTTTGAATGCTGTAGAACACCACCAGCTGAAGGGATTGGTCACCGGCCATGTATGATGGTCACCGGCCACAAAATGATCCATCGGCCAACAATGGATGGCCGGTCGGCACTTAAGATGGCCGGCCGGCCAAATCTTCCTGCAAAAACTGGTTTGACAGCAGCAGAGGACAGAACTTGGCATGGCAATGCATTTCAAGCAATGTATGCACCAACCACACTCCTTATCATGTGTATGACTCAAAGGAGGATAAGCCTCGATTCTCGGACCACCAATCACGCATTTCCATGCATGATGGCCCAAAGAATCAAGTGTGCATGTTAATATGGAATGTAATGCACATAATCAAGCAAGGAGGCCTAACCTCTATCACAAGCAATTCAAGAGGCCAAGCATGCATGCTAATGCAATGCAACTTAGGCATATGACTAAGTATGCAACATGGACAACGCAAAGAAGTATACAAAGCATACAATAATCATGCAAAGCATGGAGCAAGCATGTTAATGACAAGCATACAAGATGTAATCTAAACATGCAAGTATGCAAGGCATGCAACATCATACCAATGGGACCAAGCATGCAACAACACACAAGGCAAGCATGCAACACATGCGAAGGGAGGGACTTACACTAATTGGACAGCCCTAAACTAGGTCCAAAACAGTGGCCAATGCTATAAAATGAGGGCCAACACACACACAAATAGACATGAATGCAAGGTCCAAGACTTGGGCATAAAGAGACAACTCTCAAGCATACTCAGGAGGATGCAAATATGGATACATAGCATGCAATATAAGCTCTGAATATGCATAAAATAGAGGTGCCAAACCTACTAATTAACACAAGCAAAGCATGCTAGCATGGCCAAAACTCAAGGCAAGCTAAAAGGGCATGGGATCACATTTAGCAAGACCAAACATGGCATGAATGAAATGACTAAAAATAGAGTTTTAGCATATTAAAACAAAGCCTAAAGACCACTTAGATGACATCTAAATGACTTAAATTCAAGAGCATGCGCAATGACCAAACATGGAGCATAGGGCACAACCTCATAAGGCATCAAAGGAGCATCAAAGGCAAGCATGCAAGCATGTCATGAGGACTGAAATGGTGCTATAAGTGGTGCCAAACCACTGAAATAGATCAACCAATGTATGCTCAACACCTCACACACTTAAAGCCTACAAGCTAAACAATGCAAAAGGGCTATGCAATACATGGCAAACATGACTAAAACAACCAAGGGCAGACCTTAACCATGGAAAATCAAGTACAAAAGCTTCACAAAGCTAGGCCTAAAACATGCTTGAACAAGGGTCAAAGCCTAGATGCATGTTAAGGCTAAATGATGGCATTACAAGACATGTATGCAAGACATGCAAGGTGTGTCCAAACCAACTAAACACAATGCTATATTATGACATAATAAGCATGAAAATCAGTCAAGGCATGGCCAACACGAACCTAAACATGGTGCTCACTAAAGTGGCAAAAATGGCCCTTTTCAAGGACAACAAGGAGAGGGGGTGGCCCTCTCCTTCCTAGGACCTCAAGGGACCATCCTCACCTCTAAAATCCCTCAAGATTTCAGTGGTGAGGAGGCCCAAACACAATGGTCCCGGAGCCCAACCAAAATGGCACAAAACAAAGGCCAAACAAGCCTTAAGAGGGGTCAAACAACCCCAAAGCTTAAAACACCCTTAACAAACTATTTAGAGAAGACAAAAACAAGACTTTTATATGTTATATGCTAAGCTCAAAAACAGATGCAAGATAGGCTAAAAAGCTTTGCAAAAATGGGGTAAAAAGGGGACAAAAGTCTTACCCTTGTAGACCCTCATCACAAACAATGTTCCAACAGCTCTTTTGGTTCCAAACCAGTCCAAAAGCTTCAAGGAAAGACCTCTGGTACCTCAGCAACCAAGAAAAGGTGTGATGGTGGGTGTTTGTGCACAAAAATGAGACTAAACACACACAAAACACAAGAGAGAGAGATATAGAGATAGAGGATATATGTAAACCCTAACCCTAAAGCTCAAGCTCTGAAAATGTTGTCTAAATTGTCTAACCCCCTCAACAAGAGAGAAGAGCCCCTCTTTTATAGACAATTAGTCTTGTAAAGCTTCCAAAGGAAGCTAACAAGAGAGAAATCCCTCCATACATGTGTATGGAGGGTGTGAAAGTATATGCCAGCTGCACAAAAATATCTGCAAAAGCAGATGCACAGTAGTCGGCCGGCCAAAAGTGCAATTGACCAAAGAAAGATAGCCGGTCGGCCATCTATAGTGCCGGTCGGCCAAACATTTGGCCGGTGGCAACAAAACACAGCCGGTGGCCTCAAGCCATGGCCAGTGGAGTGTGGGGATGGCCCACAAGCCATTCCCTGCCCCTCCAAGGCAAACCACAAGTGTTTGGTGCAAAACCAGACACAAAACAGTCGAGTCGAGAGATCCTGAGGTAAGGCGCGTAGCTGAAACCTCCGGGAACTCAAGACGAACACAAACATGGATGATCACCGAGTGTTCAAGCGGTGACATCCAAGTCTTGAGGACGGTCAAAAATGGGGTGTCTACACCTGGAAACTGAAGTTGTGGAAGATGTGATGACTCTAGTAGGATATCTTTGTATGGGCTTGGCCCCTTTTTGGTTTTGTCCAAGGATCAGGTCTCGTAGGTCGGCCCAGCCAAGCATCATGGCTGGACTGGCCTTTCCACTACGGGTTGGGCCCAAGTGCTTGAGGACTTGGGTGGATTGTTGGTGTTATAATTGGGCTAATCTGACTGTCCCACTTGTTTACCCTGCTCCTCAAGACTTGAGTCTAATGGATTGGGCCGGCCCTAGGCTTGGATTCGACCCATTTTATATTTAGTCCCTTCATTTGCCCCCAAGCTCGCACTCTGGTTCCCCTTGAGGGGAGTTATTGCTCTATACTCCAAACGTCACATCGCTTCAGATCTGCCCCAGTTCGGCCTAGGTGACAGTTCAATCCTGACACACGCCCGCTGCATGTGTCCTTTCATGGTGACACGTGGTGGCGTGGTACTAGTGCGCAGAGATAGTGCGCCGAGATAGTGCGCCGATTCCATATTGATGGTCGTGATTTATGTACCTTTGCACTGGCAAAGTGCAATAAATGCTCTAGGGTTATCCATCCAAACCCCTTCATCTATCTCCAAACTTTTAGAGAGTCTAGAACCCTCTCCATTCATCTTTGTTGGTCTCGATGGTGCTTTGCCCAGACATTCCGTTGCCATTCTCATTCTCGTTTTAGGGCTGTCTACTTGTCGTTGCTGTTTTAATATCTGTAAGTTTCCCTGAAATTTATCTTTTCTTGTACTTTTTTGTCTTAATTGCCCTCTTTGGCCCTTGCGCCATTGTTTCCGGCGTCTGGTTCTATTCTTTGCTTAGTTTGAGTTTTGTTAATGGGGAAATTTCAGTTGTTAGTTGATACCCCTAAGGCAATGGCCTTGTTTCATTAAGACTATGGTATTCCTGACGATGTGACCCTTTTGCTTGCGAAGGCTGACGCCAAGCGCATGGGCACCAGAAGTACCGTTGCTTTCCCAGTCGCAACCATTGTTGAATGAGGGGTCCGATTTTCCCTTCATCCTTTGGGGCAACGCTTCTTGCACCAAGTTTAGCTTACCCCCATGCATGTGTTTGTCAATCTGTTCCGGGTTGTCTGTGGTGTCTCCGCTCTTAACAGGTGGTTGGGTTTGAACTTGGACATCAAGGACATTTTGGGTTGCTATACCATTTCACACAATAAGGATCAGAATACTTATTATCTCCGTGTTCGCTAGGCCGATTGTCATCTTGTAACTAGTTTACCTAATTCGGACAAACATAATGACAATTTTCTGTAAGTCGGTGGTAATTAGGAGTTTCTTGTTGGGATTGAGTTCCAATCTGAACGGATGCCCCAAAAGGATGGCTACCCACGTCCGAGTCCGTCTTCCTAGTATTTTGGTGTTTTTTTCCTAGTTTTGAATGTTGTTCTAATGTTGTTCTTCATTTCTGCAAAGGCTTCTCATTTTCAATGCAGGCCGAACTCAGAGAACACCGAGGCCATCAAGGCTGTTTTGAGGTATAAGAAGAGGTTTGCGCGTGAGCTGCTAGACTACCAGGTGACTTATCATTCCACCAACCCGAAGAAAGCGAGGCTTACTACGTCCCTTTCGGATTCTAACACTGAAACTGATACATCCCTTACCCCTCTGGTCATGAACCGCCACCGAAGCTAAGGCTTCCTATATGAGAAGATACCTTCTCCTGCCCCCAATTTCATAAGGGATGGGTCAACGTAAAAAAGGAGAGTGGTAGTGGACTTGGAAGCGGAGGCCTCTGGCTCTTTTGACGTTTTGGGGACTCCTTTGATGAAGGCCGAACCGAAAAGCCTTATGGACATAAAGATGGAGATTGGAGCCTCTGGCCCTTGTGCTACTGCTACCGAACACTCTACTTCAGCTGCTGTAAGGCCGAAGAAGCGGAGAAGGGAGACCGGCAAGGCAGTAATTGGAGAGGCTTCTGAAGATCCTGTTGGGGATGAGTCGTTTGAGAAGTGGAAGCCGCCAATGTTGCATCAGGGCAAACCCATAACTACTTCTGATTCAGTTATTGCTTATGGGGACTTTGCTTTTGACCTAACCAAGACCTTGTTGATGCCAGTGGATATGGCATCTCACAACAGGCCCCGTGATATTTCAATTCTGAAGGGAACCCTTCAAATGATGACTGCTGTAAGTGTTTTTGTGATTCTCTTGGTGTTATTGTACTATTTGCTTTCTTTTAATATCTTGTTATCAACTATAGTGTATTCAGAGGATGTATCTGTCGATCACTAGAGCAAAGGAACTGGAGAAGGTTGTACTGGAGGCAGCAATGAATGCTGAAAGTCTAACAGCAAATTTGGAAGCCGTGAAAGAGAGACGCAGGACTATTAAGAGGGAGGTATCCCGTCTGAGCAAGGTTATTACCTCGGCTGAGAAGTCCAAGGAAGCTGCCATTGGGGTACAAGCCTAACTTGAAGGGATGGTGGCAGAGCTCCTAGCGGTTATTACAGTGATGGCTGTTGAACGTTCTACTTTGGAGGCTAAGTATTGGCAGCAGGGTTGGGATAAAGCTGGGGATGCTTACAAAAAAGAGGTGCTGGTGGTTCGGGAAAAGCTTTTTTCTGAGGGGTTGGACAGGTGCTCTCGCCGCTGCTCCGATTCTTGAAGGGTCTTCTTTATTTCAAAATATTCATGTTCCCTCAAGGTCTTTGGGTCCGAAGACTGCTGCTAACCCTACTATTCTTCCAGCTAAGACTTCTCCAGGAATAGATTTTGTAGCCAAGACTCTGGAGAGCGATAATGCCAATGAGACACTGAACGTTGAAGGGGGTGAAACCCTGGAAACTAAAGCTGTGGAAGATGTGATGACTTTAGTAGGATATCCTTGTATGGGCTTGGCCCATTTTTGGTTCTGTCCAAGGATCAGGTCCCACAGCTCGGCCCAGCCCAGCATCATGGCTAGACTGGCCTTTCCACTACGGGTTGGGCCTAAGTGCTTAAGGACTTGGGTGGATTGTTGATGTTGTAATTGGGCTAATCTGACTGTCCCACTTATTTACCCTGCTCCTCAAGACTTGAGTCTAATGGATTGGGCCGGCGCAAGGCTTGGATCCGATCCATTTTATATTTTGTCCCTTTATTTGCCCCTAGCTCGCACTAAGGTTTCCCTTGGGGGGAGCTATTGCTCTATACTCCAAACGTCGCATCGCTTGTGTCATTGTTTCCATCGTCTGGTTCTATTCTTTGCTTAGTTTGAGTTTTGTCTTCGCCCTCTTAGGTCTGGTTAATGGGAAAATTTCGGTCGTTAGTTGATACCCCTAAGGCAATGGCCGTGTTTTATTGAGACTATGGTATTCTTGACGATGTAACCCTTTCGCTGGCGAAGGTTGACGCCAAGCGCATAGGCACCAGAAGTACCGTTGCTTTCCTAGTCGCAGCCATTGTTGAATGAGATGTCCGAATTCCACTTCATCCTTTGGTGCGCCGCTTCCTGCACCAAGTTTAGCTTACCCCCATGCTAGTTTTTGTCAATCTGTTTCGGGTTGTCTATGGCGTCTCTGCTTTTAACAGGTGGTTGGGTTTGAACTTGGACATCTGGGACATTTTGGGTTGCTATACGGTTTCACACAATAAGGATCATAGTACTTATTATCTCCGTGTTCGCTTGGCCGATTGTCATCTTGTAACTGGCTTACCTGATTTAGACAAACATAATGATGATTTTCTGCAAGTCGGTTGTAATTGGGAGTTTCTTGTTGGGTCTGAGTTCCAATCTGAACGGTTGCCCCAAAAGGATGGCTACCCAGGTCCGAGTCCTTCCTCCTAGTATTTTTGTGTTTTTTGCCTTGTTTTGAATGTTGTTTTAATGTTGTTCTTCATTTCTGCAGAGGTTTCCCATTTTCAGCGCAGGCCGAACGAGAGAACACCGTGGCCATCAAGGCTGTTTTCAGGTATAAGAAGAGATTTGGAGTATAGAGCTGCTAGGCTACCAGGCGACTTATCGTTCCACTTTCCCGAAGAAAGCGAGGTTTGCTGCGTCTCTTCTGGATTCTAACACTGAAACTAATACAACGCTTACCCCTCTAGTCACGAACCGCCGCTGAAGCCAAGCTTGCCGTATGAGAGGACACCTTTTTCTGCCTCTAGTTTCACAGGGGGTGGGTCAATGTCAAAAAGGAGAGTGCTAGTGGACTTGGAAGTAGAGGCCTTTGGCTCTTTTGACGTTTTGGGGACTCCTTTGATGAAGGCCGAACCGAAAAGCCTTATGAACGTGAAGTTGGAGATAGGATCCTCTAGCCCTTATGTTGCTGCTGCTGAACCCTCTGCTTCGGTTGCTGCAAGGGCAAAGAAGAGGAGGAGAAAGACCGGTTGGGCGGTATTTGGAGAGGTTTCTGAAGATCCTGTTGGGGATGAGTCAACTGAGAAGTGGGAGCCGCCAATGTTGCATCAGGGCAGACCCATTTATACTTCTGATTCAGTTATTACTTCTGGGGAGTTTGCTTTTGACCTAACCAGGACCTTGTTGATGCTAGTTGATATGGCAGATCACAAAGGGCCGCATGATATTCTGATTCTGAAGGGGACCCTTCAAATGATGACTGCTGTAAGTGTTTTGGGATTCTCTTGGTGTTATTGTACTGCTTGCTTTCTTTTAATATCTTGTTATTTGCTGTAGTGTATTTAGAGGATGCATCTATCGATCACCAGAGCTGAGGAACTGAAGAAGGCCGTAGTGGAGGCTGCCATGAATGCTAAAAGACTAACAGTGAATTTGGAAGCCGAGAAAGAGGGACGCAGGATTGCTAAGAGGGAGGTATCCCGTCTAAGCAAGGTTATTACCTTGGCTGAGAAGTCCAAGGAAGCTGCCATTGGGGTACAGGCCCAACTTGAAGGGATGGTGGCAGAGCTGGAGGCGGTTATTACGGTGATGGCTGCTGAATGTTCTGCTTTGGAGGCTGAGTATTGGCAGCAAGGTTGGGATGAAGCTGGGGATGCTTACAAAGAAGAGGTGCTGGTGTTGCGGGACAAGCTTTTTTCTGAAGGGGTGGACAAGTGCTCTGGCGGCTGCTCAGATTCCTGAAAGGTCTCCTTTGTTTCAAAATATTGTTGTTCCCTTAAGGTCCTTGGGTCCGAAGACTGCTGTTACCCCTGCTATTCTTCCAGCTAAGACTTCTCCAGGGACAGATTCTATAGCCAAGACTCTGGGGAGCGATACTACCAATGAGACAGTGAACGTTGAAAGGAGTGAAACCTTGGAAACTGAAGCTGTGGGAGATGTGATGACTCTAGTAGGATATCTTTTTATGGGCTTGGCCCCTTTTTGGTTCGGTCCAAGGATTAGGTCCCGCAGCTCGGCCCAGCCCAACATCATGGCTGGATTGGCCTTTCCACTACGGGTTGGGCCCAAGTGCTTGAGGACTTGGATGGATTGTTGATGATGTAATTGGGCTAATCTGACTGTCCCACTTGTTTACACTGCTCCTCAAGACTTGAGGCTAATGGATTGGGTCGGCCCAAGGCTTGGATCCGATCCATTTTATATTTAGTCCCTCCATTTGCCCCCTAGCACGCACTAAGGTTCCCCTTGGGGGGAGCTATTGCTCTGTACTCCAAACGTCGCATTGCTTCGGAACTGCCCCAGTTCGGCCTTAGTAATAGTTTAATCCTGACACACGCCCCCTGCATGTGTCCTTTCATGGTGACACGTGGCGGCATGGTACTAGTGCGCAGAGATAGTGCACCGATTCCATACTAATGGTCGTGATTTATGCACCTTTACGCCGGCAGAGTGCAATAAATGCTCTGGGGTTATCCATCCAAACCCCTTCATCTATCTCCATACTTTTAGAGAGTCTAGAACCCTCTCCGTTCCTCTGTGTTGGTCTCGACAGTGCTTTGCCCAAACGTTCTGTTGCCATTCTCGTTCTCGTTTCAAGGCTGTCTACTTGTCGTTGCTGTTTTAATATCTGTAAGTTTTCCTAAAATTTATCTTTTCTTGTACTTTTCTGTCTTGATCGCCCTCTTTGGCCCTTGCACCATTGCTTCCGGCGTCTGGTTTTATTCTTTGTTCAGTTTGAGTTTTGTCTTCGCCCTATTAGGTCTGGTTAATGGGGAAATTTCGATCGTTAGTTGATACCCCTGAGGCAATGGCCTTGTTTCGCCGAGACTATTGTATCCCTGACGATGTGACCCTTTCGCTGGCGAAGGTTGACGCCAAGCGCATAGGCACCAAAAGTACCGTTGCTTTCCCTGTCACAGCCATTATTGAATGAGGGGTCCGATTTCCCCTTCATCCTTTGGTGCGCCGCTTTCTGCACCAAGTTCAGCTTACCCCCGTGGTGGTGTCTGTCAATCTATTCCGGGTTGTCTATGGCGTCTCCGCTCTTAACAGGTGGTTGGGTTTGAACTTGGACATCTGGGACATTTTGGGTTGCTATACCCTTTCACTCAATAAGGATCACAGTACTTATTATCTCTATGTTTGCTCGGCCGATTGTCATATTGTAACTGGCTTACTTGATTCGGACAAACATAATAACGATTTTCTGCAAGTCGGTGGTAATTGGGAGTTTCTTGTTAGGACTGAGTTTCAATCTAAACAGATGCCCAAAAGGAAGGGTAGCCGGGTCCGAGTCCTTCCTCATAGTATTTTTGTATTTTTTGCCTTGTTTTGAATATTTTTTTAATGTTGTTCTTCATTTCTGCAAAGGCTTCCCGTTTTCAGCGCAGGCCGAACCAAGAGAACACGAAGGCCATCAAGGCTGCTTTGAGGTATAAGAAGTAGTTTGCGCCTAAGCTGCTGGACTACTAGGTGACTTATCGTTCCACTATCCTGAAGAAAGCGAGGCTTGCTGCGTCTCTTCTAAATTCTAACACTGAAACTGATACATCCCTTACCCTCTACTCACGAACCACCGCCGAAGCCAAGGCTTTCCGTATGAGAGGACACCTTCTCTTGCCCCCAGTTTCACAAATGGTGGGTCAATGTCAAAGAGGAGAGTGCTAGTGGACTTGGAAGTAGAGGCCTTTGGCTCTTTTGACGTTTTGGGGACTCCTTTGATGAAGGCCGAACCGAAGAGCCTTTTGAACGTGAAGTTGGAGATAGGTCCCTCTAGCCCTTGTGCTGCTGCTGTGGAACCCTCTGCTTCGATTGCGGCAAGGGCAAAGAAGAGGAAGAGGGAGACTGGCAAGGTAGTAATTGGAGAGGCAAAAGAAGATCCTGTTGGGGATAAGTCGTTTGAGAAGTGGGAGCCGCCAATGTTGCATCAGGGCAGACCCATTTTTACTTCTGATTCAATTATTGCTTCTAGGGACTTTGCTTTTGACTTGACCAAGACCTTGTTGATGCTAGTGGATATGGCAGATCACAATAGGCCTCGTGATATTCTAATTTTGAAGGGGACCCTTCAAATGATGACTGTTATAAGTGTTTTTGGGATTCTCTTGGTGTTATTGTACTGTTTGCTTTCTTTTAATATCTTGTTATTTGTTGTAGTGTATTTAGAGGATGCATCTATCGATCACTAGAGCTGAGGAACTGGAGAAGGCCGTACTGGAGGCTGCCATGAATGCTGAAAGACTAACTGTGAATTTGGAAGCCGAGAAAGAGGGACGCAGGACTGCTGAAAGTGAGGTATTCCGTCTGAGCAAGGTTATTACCTCGGCTAAGAAGTCCAAGGAAGCTGCCATTGAGGTAGAGGCCCAACTTGAAGGGAATGTGGCAGAGTTGGAGACGGTTATTGCGGTGATGGCTGCTGAACGTTCTGCTTTGGAGGCTAAGTATTGGTAGCAAGGTTGGGATGAAGCTGGGCTACTTACCAAGAAGAGGTGCTGGTGTTGCGGGACAAGCTTTTTTCTGAAGGGTTGGACAAGTGCTCTGGCCGCTGCTCAGATTCCTGAAGGGTCTCCTTTATTTCAAAATATTCTTTTTCCCTCAAGGTCCTTGGGTCTGAAGACTGCTGCTACCCCTGCTATTCTTCTAGCTAAGACTTCTCCAGGAACAGAATCTGTAGCCAAGACTCTGGAGAGCAATACTGCCAATGAGACAGTGGACGTTGAAGGGGGTGAAACCCTAGAAATTAAAGCTGTGGGAGATGTGGTTAAGGAGGCTCTTACTTCTCAAGATGTTAGAGCTACCGCTACTTTTTCTTCCCAAGATGGCCCGGATAAGATTGTGGATGCTACACCTGAATTTCCTCCTATCGATGAAAGTTAAAGTCACCTTTGGAATGATTTGAAGTTTTTTTTCTTTTTCTCTCTCTCTCTTGTTTTTATTTTTCTGCTATACTGGGGCTTGGTCTTCCTGACGAGTTGCCCTCTTAAGTTGGTCAAGACAATTTCTCTTTCTTTTTGCTGCTATTTCGTGGGGCCAGCTGTGCCTTTGGTAGAATTTCACTTCTGATATTGCAGTCTGATATGTTTTGTTTTCATACTTACATTTGTTCATACTGTTTGCCCCCGGCCAAGCACTATTGGGTCCACGGGGCCGAATAGATGCTCGGTCTTCATGGTTGCACTGTTGTAATTTGAATGAGAGTAACTTACTTAGGTCCAGGTTGACTTTAAGAAAAAACAATTGTTTGCCCCCACTTGGAGCTAAGTAAAATTGGTACTGAAGAACCCGTTCTTTGGGAGAACTGCTTAAGTTGATATTGATGTTGATAGTATAATTGCCATTGAATGACAAATAGATGAAGAGAAAAGATGTCATACTCAGGTCCAGGTTGGTACCAAGAAAACAATTGTTTGCCCTCGCTTGGAGCTGAGTAAGATTACTATTGAAAGGGTGATCGTTGAAGGGTTTACCCAAGTCTGTCCCTTTGGGGTGCAGCAGTACTGGTGTGTTGATGTGATGATACATAAGAAATTTTGTGATTGTCAAGAAAAAGAGTTAAAAAATTTGTTAGGGCGGTTTCCACCAAGCAGTTCCACTTGGCTAAGGTCCGTTTTGGTGGCCAAACATAACTCCACCAAGCAATCCCACTTTGCATGTTTGAGTGCAGACCAAAACTAAATTACATTCGGTCGTTCTGAAACTTTTTCTGTGTGGTTAAAACCAAACATAATTCCGTTTGGTAAACACCAAAGCTAATTCCGTTTATTTTGAAATATGCCCCTTGGGCTTAAGTTATAAAGTCCAAGTTAACTAATAATCTGTCCTGACCACAAAGCGTGTACAAGTACTTGGAAATAGAAGTTCAAAGAAATGGGGAGGCATTCTCATTAAGCGAAAGATAAACACTTTTACACTTGAGAGATAAATGTGAGGTTGAGTCTATTGATAATATTTTTTGGGGTTTGCTACATTCCAAGGCCGAGGTATGGCATTGCCCCTGATATCCTCCAAGTAGTATGCTCCGTTTTCAGGAACTATTGTAACCTTATATGGACCTTCCCAGTTAGGTTCTAATTTTCCTTCTCCAGGCACCCTTTTGTGATCCATAACTTTCCTCAAAACCAATTCTCCAGGTGTGAATTGCCTTGGGAAAACTTTTTGGTTGAAACTCTTGATGAGCTGCT
The DNA here is from genome assembly GCA_030407325.1 of Camellia japonica. NCBI lineage: Eukaryota > Viridiplantae > Streptophyta > Magnoliopsida > Ericales > Theaceae > Camellia > Camellia japonica. The sequence goes on from JAPPVO010000017.1 coordinate 53,951,096, forward strand.
GCTGATATGCTACAAGTCTGATCGGTGCTGCTTCTCTTCAGTCTTCTACCATATCCAGTGCTTGTGCAATAGCTTCCTCATTACTTGTACTTTCACACAGCTCCGATCGAAGGGTTGGGAGACCACCTTCAAGTGGGATAACAGCATCCATTCCATAAGTTAGGGAGTAAGGTGTTTCCCCTCTGTTTAGCGCCGTGCCGTGGTCGGTAAGCCCATAACACGTGGGGTAACTCTTCAACCCACTTTTCTTTTCCACTTTCGAGTCGCTTCTTTACTTCGTTGATGATGGTTTTGTTCGACGTTTCTGCCTGCCCATTACTCTGTGGGTAACCCGGAGAGGAGTTTCGATATTCGATCTTGAGGTCGGCACAAAATTTCCTGAAGATCTTTCCGTCAAACTGTGTTTCATTGTCTGTAATCAGTACCCACGGGATGTTGAAACGGACCACGATGTTCCACCTGACAAACCGCTTTGTGTCTGCTTCTTTGATGCTTGCCAGTGCTTCAACTTTAACCCACTTGGTGAAATAGTCGGTTGTAGCAATGAAGAATCATCTGTTCCCAGTGGCCTATGCCAAAAGCCCAACAATATCCATACCTCACTGGGCAAAGGGCCATGGGCTGATGAGTGGAGTAAGAGTTTTGGCTGGCTGATGAATTAGTGGGGCAAACCTCTGACATTTGTCACACTACTGAATGAACTGCTGTGCATCTTGCTGCATCCGTGGCCACCAGTACCCGTGAGTGAGGGCTCGGTGTGCCAATGACTTTCCACCAACATGCCATCCACAAATCCCATTGTGAATTTTGTAAATAACATTTTCGACTAGATTTGGATGCACACACAATAGATAAGGACTGAGATAGGAGCATCGATATGGCTTCCCAGATAGTGAGACCCAAAACCGAGCTGATCAATGTCAAATTTTGTTGGCTTCCTTCTTATCTTCCGGGAGAGTGCCAGATTTTAGAAAAACAAGTATTGGATCTATCCAGCTCAGCTCTAGGTTATTGCAAAGGACTGGAGATGCAATGCTTGGTTCTAGCACAAACTCAACCCAAACTTTTCTAGCATCCTTGGCATCTACTGATGAGCCAAGGCAGGCCAGAGCATCAGCATGGCTGTTTCTGTCCTAACTTATTCGTTCCACTCGTATGGATTGGAATTTTTTAAGTAGATCCTTTGCCTTGTCTGCATACATGGCCATTCTTTCGTCTCGTGTTTCATAGACCCCAATGAATTGGTTAACAGCCAGCTGGGAATCGCTGAAAACCAGAAGTTGTTCTGCACTGAAGTGTTCGGCACTACATAAACTGGCTAACAGTGTTTCATATTCTGCTTCATTGTTAGAAGCTTTCCAACCAAGCCTAAGAGCTTGCTTCTAGATAAATCCTTCTGGTGATATAAGTACTACCCCTACCCCCGAGCCTCGGTTATTGGATGATCCGTCGACGTAGAGCTGCCAGATGTTACCAATGAAGAGTTTCCATGCTTCTGAAGTGCATTGCTTTCCTAGTTCGGTGGTGCGTGGCACTTGTACTGAGTTGAAGTTTTCATGCTCGGTGCTCTGGGTGGAAGCGAATTCAGCGACGAAATCTACTAAGACCTAGGCCTTGATTGTTGTTCTGGGTTAATATCGAATGTCAAACTCACCAAGTTCAACTGCCCATTTCACTGTTCGGCCGGAGAAATCAGCTCGGCTAAAGACAGATTTGAGGGGGAACTTAGAGAGAACATTGATGGTGTGACCCTGAAAGTAATGTTACAACTTCCTTGAAGCGATGAGTAGTGCGTAAGCTAGCTTCTCCAAGGGTAGGTACCGTGTCTCGGCATCTAGTAAAGTTTTGCTAACGTAGTATACTGGCCTCTGTTCCTTTACAACCTCCCGAATCAATACTGCACTTACGGCGTGATCTGAGACTGCCAGATACAGGTACAGTTCTTCCCTAGTTCTGGAGTGGACAGGAGAGGTGGTGTACTGAGATATTTCTTGAGGCCTTGCAATGCTTCGATACATTCAAGACCCCATTCGAATGTAGACTTTTTTCTTAGTAGCTGAAAGAAGGGTTTCATTCGATTTGAGGACTTGCAGATGAACCGATTCAGGGCAGCTGCCACTCCAGCCAGCTTCTATAGCTCTTTAGCCTTTGTTGGCATTTCGAGCTCTTGAATTGCTTTGATTTGATCCGGATTTGCCTCGATTCCTCTGTGAGTCACCATGTACCCCAAAAGCTTCCATGTTCCTACCCTAAAAGCGCATTTCGAGGCATTAAGGCGAAGCTGATGGTTTTTCAAGATATTAAAAACTTCTCTTAGGTTTGTAAGGTGGTTTATAGCGAGCTTGCTTTTCACTACCATATTATCTATGTAAGCTTCCATGGTTCTTCCGAGCTGATCCTTGAACATTCGAGTGATCATTCGCTGGTAGGTTGCCCCGACATTCTTGAGGCCGAATGGAATTACTTTGTAACAACATGTGCCTCTTGGAGTAATAAATGTTGTTTTCTCTTGATCTGGACCAAACAGTGGTATCTGGTGATAGCCGCTATAAGCGAGTCTACTAGTTGATCAATGCAAGGTAGAGGAAAGCTGTCCTTGGGACAAGCTCTATTAAGGCAGGTGAAGTCAATACAGACTCTTCATTTTCCGTTCTTCTTTTTTACTACAATTGTGTTGGATAGCCATTGTGGGTACTGAACTTCTCGAATCGCCCCCGATGTAAGGAGCTTGTCAACCTCGGCAATTACTGCTTCGGTGTGCTCAACTGAGGATTTTCAGCTTTTCGGCACAATGGGCCGAGCAGAAGGGTTGATGCTAAGTTTATGGCAAGCAAAATCTGGACTCAACCCTAGAGTATCATGCACTGTCCATGCGAATACCTCCATATTTTCCCTCAACAAATTCAGCAACTGAAGTTTCTCATTAGCGCCTAGCGAGATACTGATAAAGAAATACTTTTCTGGGTCATCTTCCTTTACTAGGACTTTCTCCAAGTCATCTACTATCTTTTCCGCTGGAGTTCCTTCGACATCCTCCAAGAACGGCTGTTCGGCTACTTCAGCTATTTGTACCTGATTACAGAGTTGTTTAGCCTTCATAGCTGCCATGGAGCAATGTTTTGACGCAACTTGGTCCCCTGAGATCTACTCTACTCCGTGTTTCATTGGAAAGCGAATGAGTTGGTGGTAGGTTGAGGGGATTACTTCCATTTGATGAATCCAAGGACGACCGAGTATGGTATTGTAAGGAGAAGGTGTATTAATAACTAGGAATTCTATTTGCAGGGTCTTTGTCCCAGCCATAACTAGCAACACTATCTTGCCAAGTGGCCATTCAGGCTGTGAATTAAAGCCAACCAATGGAGCTACTACCAGGGAGAGGTACTGCTCAGAGAGATCGAGTTTCCTAAACAAGTCGTAATACAATATATCTGTTGCACTACCCTGATCTACCAGGACTCGTTTTACATCAAATCGTTTCCTAATTCCCACAGTTATAATCAGTGCATCAGTATGTGGGTGCTGAATACCTTCTAAATCCTTTCTAGTAAATGAAACAGTGCACAAAGGGGGCTTAGGTACTGTTCGTACCTTTTTCGGCGCGGGCCCTACTGACATAACTTGTTAAATCTGCACAGCTTTGGCAATTTCTTCTTAAAGTGCCTCCTCGCGCTTATGGTTGGTTGTTCCATGGATTACATTTATTACCAACCGGGGAGGATGCTCAATGTTCGGTTCCAGTATAGGGTCTCCTTATTCGGCCACCACTTTATCCTAATCAATGTAGTCTCGGAGGTGTCCAGCAGCAACCAAGTCTTCCAGGTGTTGCTTCAATGCTCTGCAATTCTAAGTCATATGCCCCCTGTCTTGGTGATAGGTGCATCTGAGCTTCTGATTGCGCCGAGCTGGATCTTCCAACATTTTTGGCGGCCAAGTAAAGAATGGCTCTCTCTTGATCTTTTCCATAATATGATAGATTGGTTCCTTGAATACGGTCACAACTGTTTCATGGGATTTAGACTTGTCTACTTCATTCACCGTGAGTCCTCGGTGTTCTCCTCAGTCAGCTCTTTTTTTGTGCCAAGTTGTTTGTTCAGATGATACTACCTTGATGGAGATCTGATCATCTTCAAAGCGAGAATACTGCTCAATCCTGGCACGTAAGTCCTTCAGTGCTGTGGCTGGGCGCTTGGTAAGTGACTGTCTCAGCTTACTTTTCGGACGCAGACCATGTTTAAAAGACATTACAACCATCTGTTTACTGTAAACATTTTCTTCCAGATCATTATACTCCTCCCAATACCTTTTAGCATAATTACGCAGCGTTTCCTCCTGTTCCTTTCAGAGACCGAACAGTGCATCTGGCTCTTTTAGGATCTTAGTGTTGGAGACGAATCTGGCCAAGAACTTTTCAGAGAGCTACTTCCAATCGTAAATCAATCCGGCAAGGAGACAATCGAACCATCAAAGTCTGGATTCTCCCAAGCTGGACGGAAAGACTTTGCATATCAGTGCCTTGTCTCGGCTCCGTAAGGACATCATCTGTCGATAATGGTTGATATGTGTCAGTGGGTCTGACTTCCTATCGTATGACGTGAACTTTGGTGGAGTGAATTTCTTGGGGGTCTCATGGCTTTGATTTTTAGGGAAAATGGAGAGGAGACGAGCCGATCCAACGCTCAGTGCTCTCTCTGATGGATAGTACGGTCAAGATGATCCCGCCGTTACTCATTTTGTCTGTTGTCAATTAGCCAAGTACGGAGATCCTGAGGAGGATATTCTATCTGCTGGCTAGCTGTTTTTGCCTCTTAGCCCTTCTCCAGCGTGAACCACAGGTGTGGCTGCTCACTGCCTCACTTTGTACCAGGATTGGCTAGCTTTGCTGCCTAGATTCATTTTTGGGGACCTTCTCAACTGGTGGTTCACGAGATGGGCTCTTCTATCGCAAGCGAGAGGGCTTTGCATTGGTCTTTTTCTTCCTCGGGTTGCCCATTGCCCTTTTGAGTTGTGCTTTCAATTCCTGTATCTTCATTCCCATGGAATCAATGATTTAATCCCTGTAATCCTTGTCTAGTAGAAAATGATGAGAAGAACCTCCAGCGAAAGGCAGTCGATGTTCAATAGATTCAGGAGTCTGGTTGTTGTTTCCCGTCTGTTTTTCCAGGATTGTCAGGAGTGCCAAGCCTTTATTCTTTGTCTTCTCCATTTGTGGAGTCAATGCCGAGGGTGGAATGTCCTCAATCCCCATCGCCGAAATCAAGTGCAGAACTCAGAGATGAAGCCTTCCACATTCACCGCACTAATTGTGCGTACCAAATACCGCACTAGATGATTGTGGATCGGAGCTCCACACTTGATTAGACTGTCCAGGCATCGATACCCTGCAGCAATGAGCACCGTTTGAGCTGCCCGACCAAGGTTGGTCAGATAACCCCTCCGGTGTGAAAGTGAGTGATTGGAGAAAATAAGAGGTACTCCTAAGTGTAGAGAGTTGTGTTTAAGTGAGTATGGTTCAGCTTAGATCAGTTACCTTTAGCGTGAAGTCAGTGTAGTTTATATAGAACTCCTTGCTTGTTGCCCAAGATGGTTTCATGGAGCTCTGGTGCTGCAAAGTTTCCTTTAGCATTGCTCAAAGTGGGGGACCATCTGGTGGTTAACAAGGGGTGTATATACTCATTGTAACCATGCTTGTAACAGATCACATTCCCTTGATCAACTGTTTTCGTGATTCTAGGGGAAGGGGACCAGCAAAGGTGGCATCCTCCATGTGCATGCATTCATAGCTTCCACGTTTCTCTGTTAGGTTCTTTTAGCTCGGTACCATCGTGCCTCGGTTGGGCCCTCTATGAGATTGCTTGTAGAGATGGGCTGGCCTAGTAAGATATCTTTGTATGGGCTTGGCCCCTTTTTGGTTCAGTCCAAGCATCAGGTCCTGCAGCTTGGCCCAGCCCAGCATCATGGCTACACTGGCCTTTCCACTATGGGTTGGGCCCAAGTGCTTGAGGACTTGGGTGAATTGTTGATGATGTAATTGGGCTAATCTGACTGTCCCACTTGTTTACCCTGCTCCTTAGGACTTGAGTCTAATGGATTGGGCCGGGCCAAGGCTTGGATTCGACCCATTTTATATTTAGCCCCTTTAGGAAGCAATTAGACTATATATTCAATTCACCTGCTTAGCGTTAGATTTAATTCACCAGCTTGCTTTTGTTCTTTTATATAATCTACTAGTTAGACCCCCAAGCGCATATTAGTTTTTTTAAATTAGTTTCATATATGAAAATACACAGTTGCATTTCTAGTTATACAGTTATTGATATTATTCTGCATATCAAGGTGCTCAAAGCATTGAATCTGTCAATTAATCAAGTTTATATATATAGAAACTATTAGTATTCTTATTTCATCTATTTATATATCTTCTTTTAAAAATTTAGTTTCTAAAAATATAGGTAAACGATGTCATATGGCTAAAAATGTCATATTGGGGCAATTTTTTTTAAAATATCATCTAATAATTTAACTCTTCAAAATTCAATTAGAGAATTTCCTAATATGTTCAACAGTAATAATAATAATCATTTATACTTTGGAAGATCATAGTGTATGGACCATTTTTATTTTCAATTAAAAAGCAAGTATGAAAATGAAGAAAAATCATATAGCTTTCATCAAACATGAAATATGCAATCAAATATTGGATTAACGCATGTTTGAAAAAATGAAGTGAACAAAACTAATAAGAAAATATTATCATAAAGGAAAAGTGAAAAAAATATCTTAAGGAATAAAAATTTAGTGGGATCCAACTCCTAAGTAGTTTTTGGTTCAATAAAATACAATTGAAATAAAATGATCATTCTATTCTCTTTAATTTACTATTACTACTCCCTAAATAAATCTACATATATTATAAATGAATGTTATTTCGTAGAAAAGCCAAGAAATGAATATTTATTAAAGCACACACAAATTACTGTTATTTCATACAAAAGCTAAGGAATAAATATTTATTAAAGCACACATAGCATTAGAGGTTTTCTACAATAACTTACTTTGCCTTGTTTGGAAATAGTAAATGTGTTCTTTGGATAATTTTATCACATAGCTAGCACACTATATCCACAATTTATCAAAAGCAAGAAGAGTTAAACACTGCAAAAACGAAAGAAAACAAAATACATTAGCTTCCTATTCAAATCAGAATACATAAAATCAAATAGAAAGCAATTTAAAATTTTTAGCAAGGCAGAGGTTTACCCGAAATTCTTTTTGTTGAGTGAGAAGTGGATTTGTAGCTTCCAAAAAATGTTGCCTCCATTATTCTTCTATGAAACGGTGGTCCGAATAATGGTAGCATCTAGTACAAACACGTGTTGGCTTTTGGTTGGTTGAGCCAATAGTAGTGTCTCATGTCAACCACTTGCAGAGACTATGGGAAGACACATTAGGCACTCCCAAATAGAGCAATCGAGAAACAACTACGTAACTGTTACAATAAAAGGTCAATAAGAGCTCTGTTTGGGAAGTTTAATTGTGATGTAAATAGTTAATCTCGTAAGACTTGTTGAGTATATCATTAATTAAAAAAATTAAATTAATTGAGCATTCATAGTCACATGATCAGATGGCATTTATTTTTTTAAAATTAACTAATCAGAATAAATTTGATAATAGACTTTTTTTTTCACATAATTAATACTCCATTATACAATTATCAATATCCAATTAATTGAATTTTTTTAATGATTTTATTGATGAATTCTACAAGTTTTTTGACAATCACGATAAAAAAACATTAACTTCCACCACATCATGGATTGTGAGCTGCAACCTCTTTTTCTAACACATGTATGCATTTATCTGAACTTTTCTTCAAATAGTGTGCAAGAAACGGTGCAATGGAGATTGAATATAATTTCTTTTATAAAGATGATGAAAAAATCATTTTATGGGAATAATCAATTAATCTACTAAATATTTTTGAATTTTTCAAAAAATATACATAGTATTTAATTTTCCAAATTTAAAAAAAAATGACACGTACCTCTTGTATTAATAAAATACTCAATAAAATTGATGGTATTGACTAAAATATGAAACAATTGGATGAGGGGTGTTACATCTCCCTAATTTTGCTCTCCTAATTCCACCCTCAATGACATGGCCCACCCTTCATGTGAAGCGGTTCCACACCCTTCTCTCTTTTATATTTAGCATCCCTAATTCCACATCATTGAGAGTGAAATTGGATGAGCAAAATTGGGTGATTATTATAATTAGAAATCATCTTATACATGGTGAAGTACTCATAAAAGAAAAAGTTAGGAAAATTAACTTTTATAAAATTAATGATCAAAAAAGAATGGTCAACCCAGACAGAAAACTGAAATTGGATAGTCACTGCTATAAGAGATTCAATTATTTGGTCATTATTGAGCACAAAAGAAAAGGATAAAAAAGAAGGGTTGATTGACAAAAAAAGAAAAAATTTACAAGATAATGATCTATCTGAACCTAAAGGATCAATTCCAACAAATATTGGATTTGACAATAAGTCTTGGAACCGAGATTTTTCTGGATGGGTGGTTGTGTAGTGGAGATTAAATTTGTGTAGTGTGGGGTTCATATATAAAATAAATATGAATAACAAGATAACAATTCTAGGTAACTTCTGGATTCGTAGTATTACTATTAACTTAAATCATAGTATGTTTATTTGCTAAATATTAAGTTTTTTTTTTTTAATGTTAAACAATGTTTGCTTAATGTTAAGTTTTTTCTTAATTGTTGAATATTATAAGAGTAGTTTGTGTGATAGGCATATTATTATTATTTTTCAAATTTATGATAAGTTAAATTTTTTGATAATGTTATATGATTTTTTTTAGGAACAAATTATGTAAAAACATAGTTCCAAATTGAGCCAAATTGTGTTTAAATGACTTGGGTCAGATTGGTTCAATAATTTTAATGATTTAATTTTATTACAATTTTTTTAAACCATAGACAATTAAACTAAAAAAATGAAGGCAATTTTGGGTAGTTGGACATTATTTTGGCATTTTCTGTTAGATTCAAGCAGCTTCCATTCTTTTATAGATGTTATAGATATATATATATATATATATATAATATGCTAGATGGACTCTCACACGCTTCGTACGTGGGAGTCGTGCTATTGTTAACTGAGAATAAGATGCACCACAATATATAGTATTATTAAGGTGTTTTCAAATAATTTTAAAGTCGTAATATCAATCTACAAATAGACTTGATTAGATACAAAAAAAAACTAAGTTTGGGAATGTTAAATTCAAATTAAGTATCATCTCTATATAGGAAGGGGAAAAAAAAAAGGGACACTTACCAATTAAACCTATTAACTGGACTTATTTATCTATATGTCCTATTGACAAATTTATCACTGTAAATTTATTCATAAGAATAAGAGAGATTGATAAATTTATCAATATGACTTAATGAATAATAAGTCCCAAAAATAGGACTTACTGGTAATTTATCCTTAAAAAAATTGCAAATCAGAAAATCACATATTAGATTGTCTTGTTTGACAGATGGTTTAACTATAAAAATATATAACCTTGTTTGAGCGTTGTTGTTCATTGGTTGCTTGCTTGAGTGATTAGGCTGAATAGGTATAACCAAAGCTATTACTAATTTCTTCATTGTGTTAACCACTCAAAAAAAACATTAGAACCAAATAAATCCAGCTCATGCATATTCACTTTGCCCATGTTTAATTTGATTTTCAAAAGCTTGTTTCAATTTTTTAACTAAAAATTAATTTGGTGAAATAAATAAAAAAATTAAAAATACTTATCACTTTTATATAATTTTATCTTTTGGGAGGTCAAAATTCATTTTTTAAAAATATTTTTTTTTATATTTATTTTTATCAAATTAATTTCAAAATTTTCAATAATTTTTTTTTCCTCTGAAAACAAGCCAAACCACCCCTTGTTTTTTTTACAAAATATATCAATTAAAAAACCAAGTATCTAGACATATGTGTACCGAACAATGGTAACTTAGTAGAAAAACATGTTGGCTTTTAGTTGGTTGAGCCAACATGTATACTCAACACAGGTGACTAAGTTTCAAAGAAGATATTATTTGAAAAATAATTTTTTGGAGAGAGTTTAGAAAATTTGAAAATTTGTTTGGTTGTATATTTTGAAAATAGTTTTGGAGTTTTGGAATTTTGGATGATTTTATATTTTTTTTTTTATAGTTGAATAGATGGGTATGGGAGAAAAAGTGATTGATATTTGAAAATGAGAGAGGATAGAAAAAAAAAGTGATTGATTGATGTGTAGTGGAGAAAAAAGTGATTTTGAAATTTTTTTCTCTAAAATTTTCATCTAAACATGTTGAATTTTTTTTTTCTCCAAAAACATATTTTGAGAGATAAACCAAACATGCTTATAATTTCTCATATAAATATATTTACAAACACAAGCATATTCAATTGCTATAAATCTATAACCCATATATAAATCACAACAAAAACACTACGAAGCAAACAAATGAAAGACCTGCAATCTTAAACACAAAAAAGCTATATAAGTTATTGTTTAATTGTTAACTAACATTGTCTTCACCTAAGGCTCTTCTTCAACTCCATGGGCATTAGAAATGGAGCTAATCACAATATAGAATTTTTTACTCACCCGAACAAGACCATTTTGATAGTGAACACTGTTTGAAAGAGGAAATTAAAAACAAACATTGTCGTCCAAACTCTGACCGATAATGATGTGGTATAATAGGTGTCAACTTTTAATTTATTATATATCCAATGATAAAAGGTCCAACTCTTATTATATCATTATACCAAACTATAGATCTCTAACATTTTTGAAAATTTTATTATATATTATAGGAACAAAAATACTATAAATCCAAACTTATGAATCCATAATTTGTCCATCAATTTTTTTATGGATAAATTCTTGGTTTATAAGCATCTTGTTATATGAAATATTTTGTAGAAAAACTGAAGTGACCACCCCTATGCCGAGGCTACATGGTTTGATATGTAGCAAAGCTATACGTCATCATTTCTATACCAAATGGCCCATCACATTGGTAGGCTGTAATATTAATTTGTAGAAATTACCATTTTTCTAATTGGAGCTTGAAACTCAACTTAATGTTTTGCCACATTTTATGCATGTTAGTTGGCCCCTCACGCGTTTCGTGTGGGGGGTCTTGTCACCAAAGGCAGAATTTAAAATTTTATTGGTGGAATGAAAGTATGTGTATAAAAATATTGAGTTAATTTGAGTACATTAATAATTAAACATAATTTCCTCTATAAACATTGTGAAAAAATTATTTTACAAGAAAAATAAATTAATCTAGTAAGTATATATATTTTTTTCAATATATATAACATTTAATTTTTAAAATTATTTAAAAAATGACATATACCTCTTGTATTAATAAAATACTCAATAAAACTGATATATTGAGAGTAGTTTGTTTAATGGGAATGTTATTATTATTTTTAAAATTTATAATAAGTTAAATTGTTTTTGAAAATGTTAATTGATTTTTTTTTTTTTTTTATGAATAGATTATGTGAAACTGTGGTTTCAAATTAAACTGGACCGTATTTAAATAGTTTGGTTTAGATCAATTTCATAATTTTAATGAGTTAATTTTATTTTAATTTTTTTAGAATTTTAGCCAATAAATTAATCTTGATTTCATCCTAAATTGATCCCAACCAAACTATATTAACCCCTCGTTGTAAAGCCTTCCTCCACCAGCAAAGACAAATTATTCAAAAGTCATGATGAGCAATCAACCAATTAAAAATAAATAAAGCGCGAATTACACTAACAATACCTATAGTTTGAGACTTGTGTCACTTTGGTTCCTGACTTTGCAATTATGACACATTTGATCCTAAATTTTGAATCTTATTCCAAATAAGGACAACTGAAGATATCATTGCTCAATTTCAAGGGCAAAGTTGTTAATTTGATAAAATATAAACTAATTTGACAAATCAAAAAAATATTTTTGAATTTTTAAAAATAATTTTTGCCCACCGAAGATAAAATTATGTAAAATTGATAAATCTTGTTGACATTTTTTTTTTTTTTTACCAAGTTAATCTTTATTATGTGTTTAGATGATAATCATGTAATGAGTTATTGTTAGATTTTTAATATGTAATCGATATATTTAATATATGAAATGTTTTTAGTTTTGAATTTTTTAATTTAATGGATTGGTTTAATAATGATATCAAAGTTGTCGCCATATTTGACTTTTGAAAAAATAGAAACTAATTTAATGAAAATAAAAATAACTACCCATTACATGATCATCATCCAAACACATGACAAACATTAATTTGGTAAAATAAATAAATAAATAAATTTCTAAAAAATTTATCAATTTTACATAATTTTATCTTTACTGGGTAGAAATAATTTTTAAAAATTCAAAAATATTTTTTGACATTTATTTTTATGAAATTAGTTTATATTTTATCACATTGACGACTTTGCCTTTGAAATTGAGCAATGGTATCTTCAATTGTCCTTATTTGGAATAAGATTCAAAATTTTGGATCAAATGTGTCACAATTAAAAGTTAAGGATCAAAGTGACATAAGAATCAAACTATAGATACCGTTAGTATAATTTGTCCATAAGTAAATAATAAATAATGAGCAACCAACATAATGGAGGGAAGGGTAATAAACCACAAAATGGAGGGCAATTGGGCTTTAGATACGTTTGGCATCTTGCGTTAAATTCAAGCTGGTTTCCTTCTTTTTATATATATTATAAATATAATATATATAATACTAGTTGGACCCCCACGCGCTCATTAGCTAGGAATAAAGTCATATCGTCCTATCATTGGCCAGGAATAATAGATCGAGGCAAAGACATGACAAATTGTTGTTAAATTCTATAAATTTTATTGTATGAATTGAAACAACAAGAAGAACCCTAAACCCTAAGCAAATTCCAAAGCTTTCGATGGAAGAAGAGTCCTAGAAGCATGAAAAAGGGGACCAAAAAAAATATAGATCGAATAATCAAATAATGAAAAATGAGGTAATTATTAAAACGAGTTAGCCTTAAAAGTAGTGAATTCCATTATTCCATTTCGAATTAAACCTGAAAAATATGTCAAAATTTTATATTTGCTGGTTTCGAGAAAAATGTCTAAATTTTTTGTTTGTTAGCTTCGGAAAGAATAGAATAGCTTCACAAAAATAGAATCCATGACCATGCAAGCCAATCATATCATTTCCTATTTTCAATACATTATATCATTTCCTGTTTTCATAGTTTAGAATATGTCTAGATTTTCTACTTATTGATTTGAGAATGTTGCACTTGTTTATAATTATTCCATTTTATTGTGAGGGAAACACTATATTCGCAAAAGAATCTACTTCATCCAAGCAGATGATGAGAGAGGATCTTCATTGAATGCAGCAACATGATGCAATATCTTGATTAAGTGGGGCTACCTTATTATTTTGACTATCATATGTTCATGACAAGGAAAAAGAAAGGTCTCAATTATACAAAATGCACCCCATGATTCCCAAACTATATTCTAGTTCTCAATATAAATTACGTGGACAACAAACCAACAGAAGTGGCTTCCCTGAAAGAACACAAGCAGCAGAAATCCATGAGAATTCTCTCTAAAAAAACATTATATTGAATTGCAAGATAAACGTTATTGGAACACCCACTCAATAATAGGTATCTTCTGCACAAAAACTGACAGTGTTGGCCAAAATCTACTACACAAAATACCCAATCAACTACTAATATTAAGTAATATGAACAGAGGACATGAAATCATTGGAGGAAAATCCAATGAACCTGAAAAAAACGATGAACCCATATGTCTCCAAAATCATTCCCAATACAGCCCATCCTATAACAACCAAGAAAAAGCCCAAGAATTAGTTCCTTGTACAATCATCACAAGGCAAATAAAATGGGAGATGAGTATACACACTAAATGGAAAAACATAGAGCAAACCAACCTTGAAATTGCTACATTTCATGAAGAACTGCATCAAGGACTTCGGTCGCATGGTCATCGTCACCCTTGATGAGAAGAGGATCGGATTCAGTATTACCAAAATAACACTACGTTAAGCAGGCATCAAGCAAGCATCAAATACACAGTAAGCTAAACGGAAAATGCTCAATAATGGAAAAAGGTGAGCAATAAAATTATAATGAGAGAAACTTTTTACTTACATTTCCCATGGCAAGTAGTCCCTTGTCAAAAAATAAAATGGTTCCCAAGAATAAGAACAATATGCCAAATGCTATCAATCCCAGCCCCATCTCTGCTTCATCATAGAGTTTCCAGTTCTTTCATTAATCAGAATTTTGAAATGGAACTATTCGTAAAAATAGGGCAAATGTTATGAATGTGAAAAACCTAAATAAGTTAATTGCTTTGCATAGCAAAATAAACATATAAAAGAGTACTTTATCCATGAAAGCAACTCTTCCATAAGGAGCTGATCTCTCAAAATACTGAAAATAAAGGTAACCCAGTCTCTCATTTAGAAGCCAAAGGTTCTCTTGCTCAAACACTCTATCCTCATAGGAACATCCATCCCATCTTGATAGTTTCTCGCTCTCGCTCTCATCACTAAATAAGTCACCAAATCAGTCCCTTGTCTCATAAACTGACTCGGTCTCTTCCTGAAAAACATTCCTTGTGAATTCATTTAGTATAGCCACTCAAAATCAAGACTTAGAAGTGAATACCCCAAAGAAAAATATAGTATACATGCCTTTTTAAGTACCAATGTTAATAAACACCAAACAATCAATAATAGGATTGGAGAATTTCAATTGCCAAACCAGTTTAAGAACATAGAATTACAATTAATACCAAAAAACAAGAAAGAAATCACCAAAATGGGAAAACTTTGACTAACCCATATGAGGGTTCCAATCAATTACATTACAAAATTGTATCAACCTTAAAACCAACTATAAAGAATAAGAGATGATGGCAAAAGTAGAATAAAAGCTCACAATTAATTATTTAAGCAACTTTGTAATCACAACAAACAATCTTTGTTCCAAACTGTATCAAATTATTCAATTACAAATAAAAAACAGAGCAACCCAGTGCACGAGCTCTAGCTAATTATAAATGTTTATATACAAATGTCGAGAATGAAATTGATACCTTAAACTGTTTGACGAGTTGCTCTTAAACATTTGGAATGCAGAGAGGTAAGGCACATAGTACTAAATTAGAGTTTCTCCATTGTCCACTCTGATCTAAACTCCAGCACCATAAGCACTCCATTCATCAAAAGAATTCCAAAGATTAGCCAATGTAAAATTCACAACTTTTCCCTCTTCCAAGGGTGCCAAAGACTGTTAAGGTTTTTGATCTCGCTCTGTACAAAGATCATAAATCAATCAATCATATGACACATGAAACAATCATCATTCTATTAGCATCAAACCAATTTTAAGGAAAAATATTGAATTGAGAAAACAAACCTTGGGTAGGAATTGAGATGGGAGTGGGCCAATTTGTTATCCCTTCTCCATCACTTTCTTGATAATTCCATCATTCTTGCAAACATCTACTATTGTAATCCATGAGATAAGATCCACTTCAAACTGAATAACACAATTGGGAGGGACACCATTTCTACCTGTGGCTCCATAACCCAAATCAGGGGGCAGCATGAACACTACCATCTCCCCTTTCTTCATGGTAATGATTGCATGGTCCAATCCAGTAACCACTTGACCTAACTAACCCATCAATAAACCAATCAAGTTGAAGGAAACCCAAAAGTAACTCCATGACAATAAAAAATAACAACAAAATACTTTTGCATCTAAAAATACTAAATGTTTTTGAATTTTAATGTAATGTCTTTAAAGCTACAAATCCATCAATTTTGTTAGTGGAGATAGAAGTCTTTAGCATCATTGGTTTAGTTTCTGAGTATGAGTTCTCTAACTTTTATGAGCATTCACACATTTTCAATGCAAGTTTTCAATTAAGGAAGCCTCCAATTTTTTGGTTTGCATGTTCAGGCATATTGTCAAACAGGTGGTGCGCCTAATTTGTGTATGCACTAACAAGCACCCACGAGAACAGAGGCATTCAAATCAGATATCAATATATCCATAGACAGTAGAAAAAGAAGTAGAAAACAATTAAATTACATACCAGGTTGTGGACTTTGGGCTGTAATCTGTGTACCTAGAAACAATGAAGCTAAACCAAGATGAGAAGTGAAACAGAACAACGAGTACATACATATATGCGTTTGTCTTTGGCTGAAAGAGAATCATTTGATTGCAAACTTTGATCCACCAAACACAAGAAAATTCTAGGAGGGACAGATGATTGCACCCGGTTTTGTTGCAATACTTAGCGGAAGACACGTACACCTACCTCACTCAAACAACGCATGGCCAAGACACGTAAACCAAAAAATTGGGAAGAAGAGTTGCAAATGGCACGTAAGTGAATTCTTAGGGCCAAAGGTAATAATGTGAACACTTGCTAGGCATATCTGGTAATTCCACCATAGTTAGATTGAAAAAGAGCTACTTGCTTCCCTTTATATATAGGTTATAGACTAGTTGGACCCCCATGCGCTACACGCATGGGGGTCGCATGGTTGGTTGGAACAATATGTTAAATCATGAAGATATTATACGAATACATTAACGGAGTAAAATATGTCACACTTAAAATCAGTAGTCTGTCAACTAACAAAGACTTAGAATAAAATTTGTAAACATTAAGGTGACAAGAATATCTTATTTCAAATATTCAATAAAGTAGAATTTTCCCATTTTTTCTTTTTCCTCTTTTAATTCCAAATAGAACACCCCATGGAACCAAAATTTGGGTCACCAATTACCTATGTTGTTTAAGAATTGGAGTCTTCCAAGTTCCAACTGATCTTTACCATAGACAAGATATACTCCGAAGATGTTCCAACACTTGCGTTCCACAAGGATGATCCATACGTAAAAATTGTCTCAGGATCAAACACTATATATCTTGCCATCATTTATCACTACAAAAAGTTAAATATTCAAAATGAAATTATATAGCACTACAAACAAAACAAAAGAATCAGTTAATAATTTCTTCAACTTTTATAATCATATACAATTAGATAAAATATTTGTGCAAATTAAATTCAATGAATAGTTACAAACCAGCAAATTTAGTTTTTGAGATTTTTAATTACATTTTTGAATGACCTCATCTCTTCATAGAGAGATAGATCAGTAATGACCAAACTATCTATTGAGGCAATTTAAAAATAAAAATAAAAATAAAAAAAGCTACTCATATAGATTCATTGCTAGATAACCAGAATATTAGCCAACACATACATATAACTGTACACGATAGTAGAGGGGCGAGAAAGCAATAAGGCATAGTTAGAGTGTCACGACCCAAACCCGCCCCTATGGGTTTAGCACCGTAACCGGCCAGTAATCCGTGATTACCGAAGGCCTGCTTAACAGTAGAACAGTAGTACAGAGTACAGGGGCTGGCGGAAGCCAAAACAGTAAATAGAAGACGTCCAATGAGCTGTGACATTCTGTATGCAAAAAGACTTTTCATACATATACACATAAACAGTACATATACATCCATAAATAGTCATCCAGGACAGGGACCTAGTGCCTATTAGAACAGTACAGTACAACATCATTCAGTCTATACAGTATTACAAAACCAGGTACAAAACGGAGAAATCTAAAACACCCCAAAAAAGCCCTAGCTTGAAGGATTTGGAACCTCTCTGTGAGGCACAGTGGTTGGCTTTGACAAAACGAGAGCTTAGCCTGACGCTTCTAGCAACGGTCCGGTGCCTGAACACCTACATATATATATGAGCAGTCAGCTAAAGCCCAGTGAATAACATATGCATAAAGAGGTTAAGAATGAATGTCTTTTCAGTGTTGAAAACAGTCATTAATCAGTATAACAGTTATTCGATCATAGCAGTCACAAGTGGTACATCCAATAGCAACAATACAGTAGGTCTTAACAGACCGAACAGTTAGTTGATGGCCATCATATCAGTAAACAGTAGTGGTTCCAACATAGGAACCGACAGAGATCTCTGTGACAGTAGCAGTACAGTACAGTAACAGTAAATTGCTATGGATGCCACGAATACAGCTCGCAATTAGGACAAGCATTCATTCAGTAAACAGTGTTATTTCATAAAACAGTTCAGTCATTCGTTCAGAAAATAATCTCAATTGAATATATCTTTACAACATTGTTACTCACAGAGTTATGGGCTATATATAAGCTAGAGCGTCTCCAAATGCCAACCCTACACAGTTACAGAGTGAACACACACTAAGCTACACAGTCGGGAAAAATAATAACTTAATCCCTAATTTGCCTCGGTGTGGTTCTACATCAATATCCTCATTAAGATGCCTTAAACTAGGCCTAAGAATGCCTAGGATGGAATGAGGATGCAAGGATGCACTTTTAAACACTTTGCAAAATTTTCAGAAAACAGGGGTCACGCTCGAGCGTGTATTTCTACGCTCGAGCGGACATGCAGACAAAGGTTCCCCGCTTGAGCGTCACTTCCCACGCTCGAGCGGACTGCAAAACATGGCAAAAGTACTGGATGTGTGAAAATCATGCTCGATGGGCGCTCGACACCCGCTCGAGCGTGCATTTCCTCGCTCGAGCGGATTGCAAAACAATGCAAAGTGCTGGGAGCACGTATTCCACGCTCGAGCGCCAATTTCCCCGCTCGAGCAAGAGTCAAAATTCTGGGAATTCCAGATTTGAACCTCCAGCTCAAAACCAAGTTTTAATGCATCAAATTCGATCCTTTATGGCCAATTTTTTGGAAAACACTTTAAAACTCATAATATAACATGATTCAAAGCTCAATTTGTAAAATCAAGGCCCAAAGGTGAGTCAATTAAACTCAATTTCAAACCAAACTTCAAGAACATACTTCAAATGTAACATGCATGTGTTCAATCAAATTCAAAGCTTCAATTACTTGCTCAAATGAGCTCAATTGCCTCAAAAACAAGATGAATTCATGGA
Organism: Camellia japonica; assembly: GCA_030407325.1. Lineage (NCBI taxonomy): Eukaryota > Viridiplantae > Streptophyta > Magnoliopsida > Ericales > Theaceae > Camellia > Camellia japonica. Next base: position 53,970,224 of record JAPPVO010000017.1, read on the forward strand.
CTAAGCTCAAGATATGACCATGCATGAGGAATTTCATGAAAAACAACCTCAAAATGCACAAATGTGAACATGCATGCATGAATTAAGCTCGAATTCAACATTATTAGACTAAATCAAGACTCAATTCATCCATAAGTCAAGAACCATGCAAGAACTACCTTGAATACATTAATGAGAGGTTGAATATCCTACCTTGAGTTCTCAATTACAAGTCTAGAAGCTCAATTTGCCAATTATCTTCCAAAATCCCTAAGCCTCCAAGAAAATCAAGATGAAACCAAGTTTTTTCTCCTAGCTGTCTCTCTCTCTAGTTGGTTTGGTGCAAGCAAATGGTTGAAGAAGTGTTGATTCAAGTCTCAAAATATGATATGGAGTGGGCCACTAAGTGGCATGGTTGTAAATGAGGCCAACTCTTGTAATTTATCAATATTTAATCTAATTTAATCATACTAAATCACATTTCAATTAAATATACCATAAAATCATATAAATCTTAATTAGCACAAAACATCAATCAATTTCATATTCGGCCGCCGATAAGGCCTTCAATTTGCAGTTTAAAGCATAAAACATGAACAGATAATTTACCAGTCAACAGATAGAATTGCATTCAAACTAGCACAATCAATCAATCAGTTTAGTAATTCAGTCAGTCAGTCAATTAACATGCTTAATCATAGATTAGCACTAATCAGTAGTGTTATCAGTAAACAGTGGTGAGGGTTGTTACAGTCTCCCCTCTTTATAAAGAGTTTGGTCCTCCAAACTCGAATTACCTTCATTTTGGAAGAAAACAGGATTCAGTGGGAACAATTCAGGATATCTCTTCATCATATCATCTTCCCTCTCCCAAGTGGCATACACGCCACCATGGTTTTGCCAGTCAACTTTCACTAACGGAATCTCTTTATTTCTTAACTTCTTGATCCGTCTGTTCACAATTTGAATGGGTCGTTCTTCGTAAGTGTAGTCATCACTTAGCACTACACGAGTAGGCTCAATCACATGGAAAGGATCTCGAAGGTAATCCCTCAACATTGAAATATGGAACACGTTATGTATATGCTCCATTTCAGGAGGAAGCGCTACTTGATACGCCACTGGATTGATTTTCTCAATAATCTCATACGGTCTGACATATCTCAGCGCTAACTTGCCTTTAACCCCAAAACGAGTCTGGCCTTTCATCAGTGTCACTTTAACAAAAACATGATCACCTACTTCGTACTATCTGTCTCGCCTTCGGACATCCGCATAACTTTTCTGTCGGCTCTGTGCAGTTTTCAGTCTCTGTTGGATCAGTTTCACTTTTTCAGTAGTTTCACGTACAATTTCGGGCTCAAGCAAAGGCCCTTCTCCAACTTCTGCCCAGCAAATCGGAGATCGACATTTTCTGCCATACAAAGCCTCGAAAGGCGCCATACCAATGCTGGAGTGAAAGCTGTTGTTGTAAGCAAACTCAGCTAAAGGTAAGTGGCTCTCCCAATTTCCTTGGAAATCAAGAACACACATTCTCAGTAAATCCCCCAGAGTCTGGATGGTTCTTTCTGACTGGCCATCTGTCTGAGGATGGAAGGCGCTACTCAGTCTCAGTTCAGTACCCAATGCTGTCTGTAGGCTTTGCCAAAATCTCGACGTAAACTTCGAGTCCCTATCAGAAACAATGGACACAGGCACTCCATGCAATCTAACAATCTCATCAATATAGATTACAGCCAATTTGTCCGCATTATAAATTGTTTTGACAGGTAAGAAATGAGCAGATTTAGTCAATCTATCAACAATAACCCAAATTGAATCCATACCTTTACCGGAGCGAGGTAAATCAACAATGAAATCCATAGTGATATGTTCCCATTTCCACTCCGGTATCGATAAGGGTTGCAGTAAACCTGTAGGTCGTTGATGTTCGGTTTAACTTGTTGGCAATGAAGACATTTTGACACAAAATCAGCAATTTCTTTCTTCATTCCCGGCCACCAGAAATTCAGTTTCAAGTCTTGGTACATTTTTGTATTTCCTGGATTGATAGACAATTTCGAATTGTGGCCTTCTTGCAGAATTCTTCTTTTTAGTTCAGAATCACTTGGTACACACAATCTTCCCTGAAATTTCAACACATTATTCTCAAATTTGAAATCCGGCCTCGGTTTGGATTCCCGTTCTTCGATGATCTTCTTCAAGAAGTCATCATGTTGCTGTTTCTCTTTAATCTCTTCAATCAGTGCTGGTTGAGCAGAAATAGCAGCTATTGTTCCACCTTGTTCACGCAAAACAATCTCAATTTCAAAATTTTCAAGGTCACATAGCAATTCTTTCTGCCCGGTGAGTAAACAGGCTAAATTCCCAATCGATTTCCGACTCAGTGCATCGGCAATGGTGTTAGCTTTTCCTGGATGGTACAGAATTTGCAGGTCATAGTCTTTAATCAGTTCTAACCATCTCCGCTGCCTCATGTTCAGTTCTTTCTGTGTGAAAAAGTATTTCAAACTCTTGTGGTCAGTATACACCTCACATGTTGCCTCATAAAGGTAGTGACGCCAAATTTTCAGTGCAAACACTACTGCAGCAAGTTCTAAATCATGGGTCGGGTAGTTCTTTTCATGTGGTCTCAGTTGTCGGGAAGCATATGCAATAACTTTACCATTCTGCATTAAAACACATCCCAAACCCTTATAAGAAGCATCACTATATACAGTATAACCATCCGTACCTGAGGGTAAGGTGAGAATTGGTGTAGTCACTAGTCGAGTTTTCAACTCTTGAAAAGCTGATTCCCTCTGTTCGATCCAGTCAAATGATATCCCCTTCTGAGTCAACTGTGTCAGTGGTAGGGCAATTTTGGATAAGTCTTTGACAAATCTTCTGTAATACCCGGCTAAGCCTAGAAAACTTCAGACTTCGGTAACATTTGTTGGTCTAGGCCAGTTCACTACTGCTTCAATTTTCTGTGGGTCAACTGTAATACCATCCTTACTGATCACATGTCCCAAAAACATCACACTATCTAGCCAAAATTCACATTTAGTTAGTTTTGCATAAAGTTTCTGTTCTCTTAGGGTCTGTAGGGAAATTCTCAAATGATGTTCATGTTCCTCAGTGCTTTTGGAATAAATTAAAATGTCATCTATGAATACAACAATAAAGTCATCGAGGAATGGTTTAAAAATTCGGTTCATAAGGTCCATAAATGCAGCAGGTGCATTGGTAACTCCGAAAGGCATAACTAAGAATTCATAATGCCCATACCTCGTTCGAAATGCAGTCTTTTCAATGTCCCCCGTCTTGACTTTCAACTGGTGGTATCCAGATCTAAGGTCAATTTTGGAGAACACTTGGGCACCCTGTAACTGGTCAAATAAATTATCAATGCGAGGCAATGGATATTTATTTTTCACTGTTACCTTGTTCAGTTCACGGTAGTCAATGCAGAGTCTCAATGAGCCATCTTTCTTTTTCACAAATAAGACCAGCGCGCCCCACGGTGAAGTACTGGGCCTGATGAACTTTTTATCTAATAGTTCTTGCAGCTGAACTTTCAATTCCTTCAGTTCGGTAGGCGCCATTCTGTAAGGAGCTTTAGATACTGTCTGTGTACCCGGAATCACATCAACGGTGAATTCAATCTCCCTATCAATCAAATCCCCTGGCAAATCATCTGGAAACACATCTGGGAATTCTCTGACTATAGGAATATTGTTCACATCAGTTTTAGCATCAGTAGGTACAGTCAATACAGAACATAGATACCCCTTACACCCCTTTCTAATCAGTTTACAAGCTTTCATGGATGAAATCAGATATGGGGGAGGTACTACTCCAACTCCGTTAAACACAAATTCAGGTAAACCAAGTGGATGGAAAACAACTTGTTTTGTTACACAGTCTATGGTAGCATGATATTTCGTTAACCAATCCATCCCCAATATCACATCAAAATGATCAATATTCAATGGCAGTAAATCAATATACAAATGAACATCTTCAATAATAATTTCACATGCAGGGTACATATAAGCACAAGTCACGGATCCCCCAACAGGTGAAGATATAGCTAACAAGTAATTCATGGGTTCCAATGGTCTATTCAATTTTCGCAAAAAAGCATGTGATACATATGAATGTGTAGACCCTGAATCAATCAAAACATATGCATTTTGAGCACAAATTGAGAGTATACTTGACAAAACGATCTCGGTATTCTGTACATCTCCCGGTACGAGTGCGAACACTCGGCCTTGCCTCATAGGCTCCTTTCCAGTGGCTTTACGGTTGGGTTTTGGTGCAGCAGTTGATGCTGCGGCGCTGGCTGCAGCTTTACTATTGCCCGGAGGAGTGGAAGGGCAATCTTTAACCATGTGGCCCACCTTGCCACACCTATAACAAGCACCTGAAATTTTATAACAAACCCCTTTATGACTCTTACCACATTCAAAGCAGGGCGGTATAGAACGGTTTCCTTGACTAGAACTGTTTGTTGACCCTGTATTTTTCTTTTTGTTCAACGAACTGTTCCGGCCTTTCTTAAATTTAAAACCTCGTCTCTTACCACGCCATTCAGACGCTGGTGTTTCAGTCTGTTTCAATGCTTCGATATTTGACTCGGCCATTATTGCTCGGTCGAGAACATCCACGTATTTTAGTAATTTCAAAACATTTATCCTGTCAAGAATTTCTACATTAAGGCCGCCTTCAAACTTCCTGGCCTTTTTGTAATTGGTATCCACCATGTGTGCTGCATAACGGGCAAGTTCTGTAAATTTCGATTCGTACTCAGCTACGGACATAGTGCCTTGTTTCAATTGTTCAAATTCAGTCACCTTGCGGTCTCTGACACACTGTGGAAAGTATTTCTCAAAGAAGGCTCCCTTAAACTGAGCCCAATTCATAGCAGTATTGGTGTCGCGGACCAGCATCCACCACCTTCTGGCCTCTTCTTGTAAGGTAAAGGTAGCCAATAGCACTTTGTGTGCCTCAGAACACGGAAAGACTTCAAATAATTTTTCGGTTTCTAGCACCCATGCCTCGGCCTTTAATGGTTCAAGGCCTCCCTGGAATGATGGCGGTTTCATCTTACTGAACTTCTGTGTTAGAGTGATGATGTCATCATTCACATTCTGTTCCGGCTGTACCGGAGGAGGTGGGGGCTGTTGGTTCTGTTGTTGCTGTTGCCTTAAGGCTTCAGTCAGTAGTTCAACAGTTCTTTCTAATCTCGCCATTCTAGCGTCAGATGATTCAGTTTCATCAGTAGTCCTTGCATTATCCATTTCACTATATGCAACACAGTAATAATAAACATAGGAAGTTGCATATTTTAAACGTATTAACACATTAGCACATATAATCATGTTATGGTCACACACACTTTTCATGCTCATGTAATGCCCTATTACTTTTCTAGGACATCCTATAGCTCATTTGGACACGTGTGTGTGATATAACTCGTGGTTTAATATCGCTCTGATACCACTCTGTCATGAACCAAACCCGCCCCTATGGGTTTAGCACCGTAACCGGCTAGTAATCCGTGATTACCGAAGGCCTGCTTAACAGTAGAACAGTAATACAGAGTACAGGGGCTGGCGGAAGCCAAAACAGTAAATAGAAGACGTCCAATAAGCTGTGACATTCTGTATGCAAAAAGACTTTTCATACATATACACATAAACAGTACATATACATCCATAAACAGTCATCCAGGACAGGGACCTAGTCCCTATTAGAACAGTACAGTACAACATCATTCAGTCTATACAGTATTACAAAACCAGGTACAAAAAGGGGAAATCTAAAACACCCCAAAAAAGCCCTAGCTTAAAGGACTTGGAACCTCTCTGTGACGCACAGTGGTTGGCTTTGACAAAACGGGAGCTTAGCCTGACGCTTCTAGCAACAGTCCGGTGCCTGAACACCTACATATATATATGAGCAGTGAGCTAAAGCCCAGTGAATAACATATGCGTAAAGAGGTTAAGAATGAATGTCCTTTCAGTGTTGAAAATAGTCATTAATCAGTATAACAGTTATTTGATCATAGCAATCATAAGTGGTACATCCAATAGCAACAGTACAGTAGGTCTTAACAAACCGAACAGTCAGTTGATGGCCATCATATCAGTAAACAGTAGTGGTTCCAACATGGGAACCGACAGAGATCTCTGTGACAGTAGCAGTACAATACAGTAACAATAAATTGCTATGGATGCCACGAATACAGTTCGCAATTAGGACAAGCATTCATTCAGTACACAGTGTTATTTCATAAAACAGTTCAGTCATTCGTTTAGAAAGTAATCTCAATTGAATATATCTTTACAACATTGTTACTCACAGAGTTCTGGGCTACAGATAAGCTAGAGCGTCTCCGGATGCCAACCCTACACAGTTACAGAGTAAACACACACTAAGCTACACAGTCGGGAAAAATAATAACTTAATCCATAATTTGCCTCGGTGTGGTTCTACATCAATATCCTTATTAAGATGCCTTAAACTAGGCCTAAGAATGCCTAGGATGGAATGAGGATGCAAGGATGCACTTTTAAACACTTTACAAAATTTTCAAAAAACAAGGGTCACGCTTGAGCGTGTCTTTCTACGCTCGAGCGGACATGCAGACAAAGGTTCCCCGCTCGAGCGTCACTTCCCACGCTCGAATGGACTGCAAAACATGGCAAAAGTACTGGATGTGTGAAAATCACGCTCGATGGGCGCTTGACACCTGCTCAAGCGTGTGACACAAGTCCCCGCTCGAGCGTGCATTTCCCCGCTCGAGCGGACTGCAAAACAATGCAAAGTGCTGGGAGCACGTATTCCACGCTCGAGTGCCAATTTCCCCGCTCGAGTGTGAGTCCAAATTCTGAAAATTCCAGATTTGAACCTCAAGCTCAAAACCAAGTTTTAATGCATCAAATTCGATCCTTTAAGGCCAATTTTTTGGAAAACACTTTAAAACTCATAATATAACATGATTCAAAGCTCAATTTGTAAAATCAAGGCCCAAAGGTGAGTCAATTAAACCCAATTTCAAACCAAACTTCAAGAACATACTTCAAATGTTACATGCATGTGTTCAATCAAATTCAAAGCTTCAATTACTTGCTCAAATGAGCTCAATTGCCTCAAAAACAAGATGAATTCATGGACTAAGCTCAAGATATGAACATGCATGAGGAATTTCATGAAAAACAACCTCAAAATGCACAAATGTGAACATGCATGCATGAATTAAGCCCGAATTCAACATTATTAGACTAAATCAAGACTCAATTCATCCATAAGTCAAGAACCATGCAAGAACTACCTTGAATACATTAATGAGAGGTTGAATATCCTACCTTGAGTTCTCAATTACAAGTCTAGAAGCTCAATTTGCCAATTATCTTCCAAAATCCCTAAGCCTCCAAGCAAATCAAGATGAAACCAAGTTTTTTCTCCTAGCTGTCTCTCTCTCTAGTCGGTTTGGTGCAAGCAAATGGCTGAAGAAGTGTTGATTCAAGTCTCAAAATATGATATGGAGTGGGCCACTAAGTGGCAAGGTTGTAAATGAGGCCAACTCTTGTAATTTATCAATATTTAATTTAATTTAATCATACCAAATCACATTTCAATTGAATATACCATAAAATCATATAAATCTTAATTAGCACAAAACATCAATCAATTTCAGATTCGGCCGCCGATAAGGCCTTCAATTTGCAGTTTAAAGCATAAAACATGAACAGATAATTTACCAGTCAACAGATAGAATTGTATTCAAACTAGCACAATCAATCAATCAGTTTAGTAATTCAGTCAGTCAGTCAATTAACATGCTTAATCATATATTAGCACTAATCAGTAGTGTTATCAGTAAACAATGGTGAGGGTTGTTACATAGAGTCCATTAAGAAAGAGAAACATGAAAATGGGAAGGAAATACATGAAGTAACAGATGAAACCAAAGATTGCATCTGGGCCTTTCATTTTTTAATTAATTTCTTTTTCTTTTCAACTGGGTTTGTGTTTAATTACATATAAATAACAATCAATTCACTATCTTCCAATTGCATTTGGTTACTTTTTAGCTAAGAAATCTAAGTGATTAAGATGAAGAATATAAAAGAAATTAGAGCACTAAAAGTACGGTTTTTTGTTTTTGGTTTTTTTCTTTTTTAAACTTATGTCTGTCTAAGAAATTTCATTATCACCAAAAAGGAACACATCACATGCAAAAAAATTTCTTATGCAAACAACTTTGATAATTTCATTTCATTGGGCTTTAGCTATAGGATTTTTGCTTCTTGAACTGGGTTGATCATATTTTTGGAAATGTCAATTCTTTTGACATTGTTTGATTTCAGATTAGTATGAAAATTTCTTCTTGTATTCTTGGATCAATTTTTCATCACTACCAGGAAAAGGATACAGGACTAAAGATGCCAATGTTAATTACTTAAAATGACAATTACTATCCTTAAATAGATTCTTAACTCTACACTAATTTATAAGTTACATTTTATTTACCCACTTGTTAACAATACCCTCATTTTTAATTGGTTACAAGGGTGGATCTAGTACTTTGAATGAGTGGCACATGATTCTTCTTCTTATGCTTCTTCTTCACTCCTTTTTTTTTTTTTTTTTTTGGTAGCGGTCGTAGTCTTGTACAATTCAACAACTTTCCTTGTTTATTTCCTATTGTTCAACCATATAGTACTTAAATATCAGGAAATAATCTATAAAGTTACATAATGATACATGATTAATGCAACATCATCTATACACTTCTTCCCTTACTCTTAACTTCCACAAAACCAAATAGTGCTAATTTTATTGATTCATGATGCCCATATTTTTGTGCAAATTAATTACCTGATAAAAGCTCCAAACATAGCTACGATACGTGCGACCATAACTCTTCTGCTTGCTTTAGCAATAGACAGTGCACCAGATAACTTCACTCTCTTCTTAAGCTCCAAACATTGCTCAATTAACCATAAATTAAATTATAGAATGATTTAGAATTTGAGGATATGTGGGTGTATGTGTGCAGAGAAATCTGTGTGTGTGCATGTGAGCGTTGTGTTGGAGCTCAAAGAAATGTGCAAGTATGTGCACGTGTTACTAGAAGTGAGAGTGTGTATATGTGTCTTGTGTTGAGCCTTTTTTTTTATGTCAAAAAGAGAGGGTTTGGCTTGTGAAGGGTGCTGGAGAGCTTAGAAAGAGAGAGAGAGCTCAAAGAGTGTAGATAGAGAAATCTATATTTGGGTGAAAGATTGGAAGAAAGAAGAGCAATTGTAAGAGGAGCTCAAGAGATTCTGCAAACTCAAAATTATAGGTAAGGATTCTAAGTTTAATTTAAAAGATTAATCTCCCTACACCTTGAAATTAAGAGAGTTTTGAAGTTATGTTCATGAATTAAGAAAGTTTTAGAATCAACAACATGTAATTAAAAAGAATTAGCAAGAAGATGAAGAAAAATTGAGTTAAGTGTAAGATTATGGAGATAAACATGGAAATTGATTATTTTGGTTTGATGTTGAATAGCTTGCATGAATTTCGGCCTCATTTTTTTACATGCATGTAATTTGGAAGAATTAAAGAATAAATATGGAAATAATTGTAGGAATTCTTCAAATTGAACTTGGGTTTGTGAACCTTGATATATATATATATATATATATATGAGATGTATATTTGCATGCATCATGTGTTTTGAAAGGATTGGAGCCATGCAAATATATTATATATTTGATTTTGAAGAAAAGTTTGGAAACTATGAGTTCATGAAAATATGGAATTTGATTTTGATTATTAACCCATGCATGTAATGTAATTTAAGAGCTTTATTTAATTTAAACAAATTTTGGAATATATTAAATTAGTTAGTTTTATTTGAATTACACATATTCAATATTTGCTAGGAAATTGACAAGAAAATGAAGAATTAGAGCCAATATCAAGTTTATGAAGTTAAATTAGAAATTAATTACTTTGGGTTTGAATTTAGTTGTCTTAACATGAAATTGAGTTTCAATTGTACATGCATCATAATTTTTTTAAAGAGTTTTGGAAGATCAATTCATGTTTTAGAATTTGTGGGTTTGAAATTGGGCTTGATATGGAGAAAATGAATGAACTTTAAATTTGGACAAATATGGAAATAAATTATAATTTATATTTAAGAATAAAAAATTAGTTTGATTTTAATTTAAATTTCATACATTCAAATATTTTTTAAAGGGCTTTACAGATTCAATTTTAAGTTTCATTAAACAAAGAAAGAATTGAAAGATAATTTTTAAACATGAAATCCTAGGTTTAAACTTGAATTAAAATCATGGAATTAACTTTAAATATATGAATTGGGAATATTTTTGCATATTCGAGTGAGTCATGCATGAATTTGGAGCCTTGGTAATGTGTTTTGAATTTTAAACAACATTCTGGAAAACCCAGAATTCATCATCATCGCTCGAGCGAAGAAGTTGTCACTCAAGCGTAAAAGGCAAGCAACCAGTATTTTTGCAGACCGAGGGGTCCGCTCGAGCGACCAATGTTGTGCTCGAGAGAAGAGCCCTGTTTCAAAAAATTTTGAAAAGCTGTTTCATATTTCGATTTTCGTTCTCTTTCACTTCCAAGCATTCTTAGGCAAGAATTATGACTCAACAAGATTAATAAACTAACAATCAACATAAATTAATTAGTTAAGGAATAAATCACTGATTTAGTAGTAATTGATTAAGAAGACAAGTAAGAAATCAGTCTATTTGAAAAAGAAGACTTTAGTAATGAAAGAATATGTGAATGAGAACCCGATTGATTGGAGTAAGAAAGAATAAGCATAATAGAACTCCGGATTACTTAGACAAGAAAAGTCAAGTCTGATCAATGAAGTGATATTGTGTTTCAATGTGTATATGTTATGTGTTTGTTTGTAGGTCACGCGCCGTAAGTTATATGATCTGTCTGCTTAATCTGTTCTGCAATTGGAGCCATCTGTGAGTAATAACTCTGTAAAGTTATGTTTAACTTTAATTATTTTATGATGCTATGAAATGATCAGTTTTCTGAAATGCGATGTTTTGTATGAATGAATGATTGTCCAAATTTCTGAAATGTATTCGTGGCATCTTTAGCACAAGGCCATTGCCTGGAGGTAATAACATCGTGGTTTACAAGTACAAGGCTCTTGCCCGAGGGTAATAATACCGTGGTCTCAAGGCCCTTTCTCGGGGGTAATAATACCGTGACTCAAGTATGTTACAGGTTTCCCGGTACTAAAGGTTCCTTAATGGAACTGACAAGCATGATAACGCTAATGGATGTACCATGTATAAAGCATGAACTCTGATTTCTGTATATGATTTGAATAAGAGTATGAATATGAACCTGTTTCTGATTGAAATCTGAATATGCATAGGACTCTGTTTCTAATAAGAATCTGTTTTTGATATAAACTCTAATTTCTGACTCTGTGATGGACATCATTCATTAAAACCCTTTACTTTGTTATTATTCACTAGGCTCTAGCTTACCATATTATTTATGTATGTAGGTGATCAGGCGTGTGACCAGGCCTAGAGCTTCTGCCTAGACTTTGTTTTGTCAGCCAACTTATGTGCCTCCCGTGGAGGTTCCGAATATGTCAAGTGGTTATGGCTATGTGCATAAAGTTCAAGTTTTGTTTTCTTGTTTTTGTTTATTCTGTATTTAGGGCCAAGTCCCTTTTTGTCTAGTCTCTCTCTCTCTATATATATATATGATGTGTAAATGTATGTATATAAAGTTTTAAAATTTTTCTATTTCATATAAGTTTGCACAGCTCAATGGATGTTGTATAATTGCTATTTGCTTCCGCAGCCCCTAATTATAAGTTATTCTATTAAGAGGCCTTTGGTAATCCAAGGATTACTAGCCGGTTACGATACTAAACCTATAGGGGCGGGTTTGGGTCGTGACATGTCAAGTCATGGAGTTAGGCATGCAAGCGATATAGGACATGTGGTTTGTGTGCAAAGAAGTATGTAAGAAAAAAAAAATGTTACAACAAAGAAGCAACTACCAACGGTTATGAAGATCATGGGCAGTTATGCAGGAAGTGGAGGAAATTTGCTCCATGATGGGACACGTGGCAGCAGAGAAGTAGTAAGGCCAGCAACATAAAGGTTGGAAATTCGAAGGAAAGAAGATCTTTAATCAAATTCACAACCCATGTGGAATTAGGAGTAATTTAACTTAGTTAGCAATAGCTTCTGTACTTAAGAGTAGTCTGTTTAATATTGCAACCTCTGTGGCCAAATTTTCCTCTGTTGATTGTCATGCACATTAAACTTGTAATTTAATTCTTGTAATTAAGTGGCAAGTTTACTTGTTCTTCAATCGATTTTCAGTTTATTCACACTTTGTTTCTTCGCATTACAACTTCCAAAGAAGTCCTTGAATCTGTCAAGGCATAGAACACCAACCACAGTCACTTGATCTGCAGTTGTTTGTGAAATTGTGGTTTCTCTGTCGAATAACGTCTATCGATTTGACCCAAACCAGATTTTTGCTAACATATCTTGGCACGCCTAGTGGGACCTGTCTAATTTGGAGTGATGGCTAGGAAGAAATAGCATGAAGTCTTTGAAGACCTTGAGAAAAGGGTTGAAGATGGAGAAGAACTAGAAAGTGGGCTTGAAGGAGTGCAAGACAACCTAGCTGATGGCCATTCAGTGGCTAGGCAGGAAATAGGACAAGGAAATGGCCAAAATATGGCCCAAAATGGCCAATCTAGTTGCCCTCCTATTGATCCAAGAAGGGCTTTTCTGTTGCATACTCAGCGAACAATTGGTTCCATGTCTACATATGAGAACCAAGTGATGATAGATGACTTGCTGGCTTTGTTTGAGAAAGCCAACATCAAGCCCAGCCAATCAAGAAGGATTGGAGTGAGACTTAGGTAAATAAAGCACAATTTATACCACTTGTAACCCTTCAACAACATGAAAATGTAATTGAACCTGTGTCATTTTATAGACCTCCCACACTCCAAGAAAGATATGAGGAGGGGATGACCATAAATCCTGTGTTTGAGAGAGAATACCCCACAAACTCAGTGTTTAATCATAACTTAAATAATATGGGAATGAGACCTGCGAGGCAACTAAGGCCACAAGTGTATGGTACTCCTGCATATGGTATTCCTGCATTTGATGGGCCTGGTTATCAAGAACAGAGAAATAGGCCAATGAATCAAGTAAGGCCTTAGAATGCACAGGAATATGTCATACAACAACCCTATTATGAACATAATGCATCCAAGGCCTAAAGGGCCTGGTCCTCATTTTCCTTGCTTCCAACCAGAAGTTCAAGGAGGGATACAGCAGCAGCAATATTTAGATCCTCAGGTTAATAATAGGTAGCAAATAATGAACATCATATAAGAAATGTATGGTCTAGCCTTGAGAAGGCCAGATAGACCAATGTTTAGGAGTCCTTACCCTCCATGGGTGGAAACAACTCCCATTCCAAGAAACTATAGGATTCCTGAGTTTACTTTGTTTACAGGAGAAGAGAGACAGTCAACTATAGAACATGTAGGCAGGTTCATTCTCCAGTGTGGAGAACCTGGTTATGATGATAATTTAAAACTAAAACTCTTTCCTCATTCTTTGCCAAAAGTGGCATTTACATGGTTTATTAACTTGCCAGAAAATTCTGTCCATACTTGGCAAGAGATGGAGAGTCAGTTTCATGCCTAGTTCTTTAGAACTGAGCCTGAAGTGACAATGGTGGATTTGTCAAAATTTAAACAAAAGCAAGGAGAAAGTGCAGCACAGTACATCGACAGGTTTAAAAAAGCAAAAAATAGATGTCATGTGTACATGCCTGAAATAGAAGTCATAAGGTTAGCCCAGAATGGTTTAGACTTTGAACCTAGGAAAAAGTTTGAATGCATGATGTTTAGGGACTTGTTTGAGTTATCTTCAAGGGCAACTAGTTATGAGGCCATTCTCAGAGAAGAGCAGCAGAGAAATGCAGCCTCATTAGGAACTTATTACCAAGAGGTTGAATTTGATATTGATATCGACATAGATGTTGCTCAAGTAATAGGTAAAAAAACCTGTGGTTTATGAAACATTAAGGAAAATCGACAAATCTGTAAGTATGCTAGCAACACAGCTAGCCAAAAAGAATGTGGCTGTGTCATATAGGCAGTATTCTTTTGATTAATCAAAAGCAGATGCATGATTTGATAAATTATTAGCAAATAAATTTTTAACTTTGACTCCAGGCCACAACGTTCCCAAAGAAAGGGATAGGGTTGGCAAGGAGTATTATAAGTGGCATAATTCTTTCAGGCATTCCACTAATAACTGTGCTACATTTCGCAATTGTGTGCAGGATTTGATTCAGAAGGAAATGTTGAAGTATGCTGAAAAAGATAAAGGGGTCATGGGAGTTAATGGTGATCCATTTCCCAATATCGTGGAAATCAATATGGTACAACTAATTTTTAGTCAAATGATCAAAAGAAAAAGGGAAAAAATCCTAGAGTTCTCTTGGTAGAGTTAGAAAAACTTCACAATGAGAGAATGGCAAAAGAAACAAAAGGGAAAAGAGTTCAGGAAGAACCTAGTGAGAGGTTCATTTGTTTCAGGTGTGGTACTGATAAAGAAAAGGCTAAGGCCATTGTGATTACTGGAATTCAAAAAATTGTAAAGGATGTTGGCCTGAGGTTTAATACTATGGTAGTGGTGATTTGCAGATTTTTGATAATGATTGTATGTTCTATGATGGGACAGACCCAGGAATATTTGGTCTTGCAGAGAATTATAGCAAGGATGATGCTCCATTTTTATTCCAAGGAGCTCCTATTCATCCATGTTTTGTTGGATTAAGCAATGTGAGGGCTATGCTCAAACAACACAAGGGTGCTAAGCCCTATAGAAGTCTAAGGGTTGTGACTAGGCCATACAGTGGCCAGCAACAGCAGTCTGGTTCATCATATAATGGTCATCAACAGGCTGGAAGGCCATACGGAGGGCATCAACAGTTTGTATGACCATTTGGAGGATTTCAACAGTAACATCATGGCCCAAGAATGAGGCCAGAAATGCAATCAGTTCAACCAGGGATGGTGAAGCCTCCAGTACCATCTCATTTAGGGTGGCAAGGAATGTCTCACCCAAAGTTCCCAATGAGTGGTTGGAGACAAATGGGAGAAACAAGAACTCAGAAAAGGAGAGAACAAAGGAGATTCCATGCTATGATGTCTACAGCTGCAGGTGATAGGCCAGCTAGAAGGCAGGATCTAGTATGGACTAGAGATGGATTGGTTCCTACTGCTGAAGGAAAGGAAGGGAAGGGTTCAACTTATAGAGCCCATCCAGTTCAACCAGTTCACACTACTAGAAAATTGACCTTTTGCTACTATATAATTTGCGACCCCTTAATTATCAGTCGCAAATAATCTATTTATTCCTTATATTTATTTTTTCTTCCTTTTTTTTTCCTTATAATTGCCCTAGCCCTATTTCACAAACATTATCGTTCCCCTCCCCCTCCCCCCCTTCTCTCTCTCTCTCTCTCTAATCAATCGTCGAAGCTCTCAGTTCTCACGTCGCCATTAACGTTTCTCTCTCCTTCGGCTGCCTCGCCTTTGCCCCTGCCCTCCTCAACCTCTTCCAGGTCTCTTTCTCTCTCTTTATATACATGTATATATTCGTGTATATATGTCTGATAGCTTGTGTTCTAGATGATTCTACAGAGAGAATTGACAAATAGCTCTAAAGATCTATGGCGGATCATTCTCTTTCTCTCTGTCTCTCTCGCACGCGTTCAACAGACCTGTATAGTTCTGCTCTCTCGCTCGTCATCGTCGTCTGAAGGTCTCCAGCGGTATGAATCTCTCTCTCAATCTCGCCCCCAATCCCTCTCTCTCTCTCTCTCTCTCTCTCTCTCTATCTATCTCTAGCCACACATATATATTATACGAGGAAGCTCTAGTTCGACTAATTCGTCTCATCCTCGTACAGGTATGTACTGGTTCAACTCATTTTATTCTTGCCCTATTTTCTTGCATTTTCCATATCTATTAGTGTATATCTCTCAATTTCTTCTTCAATACATTATAGTGAGTAGTGCATTATTGTTTTTAACTTGAAATCAATATTTCATTTATTATCGACAATTTTGAATTTGTTGAGGCAAGAACTGGTAAATTTGAATTTGGAAGATAAAAAGTCCTAGTGTTGAATTTGCTTGATTTATATGTGATATTAAATTAGTTCGTTGATCATGCTAATTGGATTTTCTAGTTGATTGATCTGTTAGCATTGACATTGACATGAATCATTATCACTCGGTACAAGTGTATCCATCATTGCTCTTGCTGTTGGAACTTTTGCTTGTTGGATGTTGTGAATGTCTTTGGTGATTTCTAATATAATCATATTTTTTGAATGTGTTTGGAGAAAGGAGAGAGGGAGGGAGGAAAACTAACTAATTTATTTGATCCAATCAAGAAACATATAACTAATTTACTGTGAACTGAATCAGAAATGTTTGAGTGGTTTACTAATTAAATTGTCAGTCATCTTTTGTTCTTATAGATTTTTTGGGAGAGCTCTCTTTTGATGAGAGTGTATGGTCCTTATATATTGTTAGGGAAACTGGAACTATTTTGCAGCAATTCACTGAGAGAAAAGAGCTCCTAAGTGGAAGCCACCCATCTAGAAAAAGATAAGGAGCTCTACACAAAAGTATGATATATTGACTTTACTTAAGACTGATTCTTTGTTATTGCTACTGTAACTTGTGCACTTTTTTCTCTTAAAGCTTTTGTTTAGAAAGCCTCATGCAATAATAAGTTGCATTTAATTATGGTCTTGCAGCAGAGTTATCTTATCTCATTTTAGACTTCTACAATTTTTTTTGTACTTAATACCACTTATAAACTGAAGGCCAATATGGTCAATATCTACCCTTTCTTTGAGAAGGAAGATTTATAGTTTTGTTCATTGAAACAAAAATTGAAAAAAATTAGAAAAGAGCATGGGATCAAAGGAAATGGAGAAATGTGGTTTGTTGATTTGTTGTGGGTCTAACGGTGATGGGGGCTATACAACCTAGAAATCCCCCAAACCCGGATGAAGGCTGGAATCGATCCTAGGTCTGGTACCACACCAGGAGAAATGTGATCTTCCAATGCATGAAGATTGGAACTGCTTTTAATGGTTGGCTTTTGTGCATTAGCCTTTATCCATATTTGGTACACTATTTTGAATAATTTCTTGTAAAGTTTTGGCGTAAAGAGATGTCAGTTGAAGTTCAACCTCTGGTTTACTTATGCTCATTTAGGTGCCCTTTGGAGGATCTCTCTAGTTTTTGCTTTATGTAATTTTGTTGAGGCATTTATATCCTGAAAAAATCCCTTCTGATCTGTGATTGAATTCTATTATTTTTATTGTAACAGGTTCTGTTTGATCATAATGCTAATTTGAATGCTGCTAATGGTGCTGGAGTGGTCTTGGCAGAAAAAGGTCACTTCGATGTTTCAAAGGATCTTTTTACACAGGTTAGCTGAGTTGTTTCATTTGGGCCATGATCAAAGGGAAAAATCTCATAGGATGTTTGAGTTCCTCATTGCTTTTCCTCTATTGTAGGTCCAAGAAGCTGCAAGTGGAAGTGTTTTTGTTCAGATGCCAGGTGTGTGGATAAATTTGGTTCATGTGCATTTTGCTCAAGGAAATTTTCCATTGGCTGTGAAAATGGTTCAGTACAAACAATCTTCTTCTTCTTCTTTTTATTTATTTACTTATTTAATTTGGAATTTTTAAAATATCTTGTTTTTACCCCTTTTTACTGAATGTGTGTTGGTGGCACTTCCTGATTTGCAGTATCAAAATTGCTTGCGGAAGTTTTACTATAGTACAGACAGTCAAGTTCTTCTCTATCTAGCTCGTACTCATTATGAAGCTGAACAGTTGCAAGACTGCAAAAAGACTTTGCTGCGAGCCATTCACTTGGCACCTTCAAATTACACATTGAAGTTTGATGCAGGTGTTGCAATGCAAAAGTTCTCAGCATCGACATTACAAAAGCAAAAGAGAACTGTGGATGAGGTTAATAATTATGAAAATGTGGATTTGTTGAAGGAAACGAAAAGGGAATGAAAATTGAAAAAAAGAAGTTTATATTTCATTGGCTTTATCTAGCTTAGTCATTATACCTGTGCAAGTGATTGACTCACATGAGAATCGTATACTTGTACCCTTCTTTTTTTGTTGTGCATTTGAAAATGTTTGAACTCTGCCAATTCCTAATACTCTAAATTGGTGTTTTATCAGGACATTGCAGGTACCTTGGCAACAGAAGAGGCGGAGGACTCAGCACAAGTAGCTAAACTACGTTCAGCTCTTGAGTCTGTTGATCACAAGAGAAGGAAGGTATATATTTTGGTTCAAGAAACAACATTTCTTGTGCTGTTTTGATTGCCCATATGTGTTGGAAAATTTACTTTTCTGAATAGTTGTCAATTGAAAAAAATTTAGGAGGACCACAATTGATTCAGCTTTCAAGATAGTTATGCTGCATTTTATTTATTTATTTATTTTTAAAACAAAATTTGTTATTCCTTAATTTGGGTGTTCTTGACTTGTTGATTTTTTGAGTTGAGCATTGACTATTTCGCATAGCAAGGTTCTTTGTTTGCTCTGTTCTCTAGGCAGTAGCTTTGGTTGCTGTATTTTTTGATTGCTTTGCTTTATCCATATTCCATCTCTGTACTATTATACAACTCAAAAGAAGCTTTGCCACGACTTTTGTATACCTAAAATACCTATATACATAGTAATTGCCATGATTCTCAGATCTTAACTGCTTCAAATAACTACCATAATTATTTTAAATTCCACACAAAATGTGTTCCCACACCTCTAGTTTCGAAGTTATGGTTGGGGTGGCCTATGTTCTATCTTAAGTTACCTGTGAACACTAATTTGCTGTGTTGACCTTGGTATCTTGATTTTTTCTCCTCTCGCATCATGCTTATTTATTGTAGAACAAACATTTTGCACTTCATTCATCTGATAAAAAACACTCAGATTTATGCTCCCTGTTCCAGTGTAATGTATGTCCTTGCTTTGAAGGACTGATAGTAGAAAGAATCGGAAGAGTTTCCCAATTGTTATTTATGTTCCCACACCTCTGTTATTTTGAACCAATTGTTTCATGGAAGTAAGATGAAAAAAATTTAGAAGATGTTTGCCTTTTCTAATATGCTTTCATTTACCTCCTTTTTATTAAATGTTCATTTGTGGTTACTGCATTTAGTATCAAACCTGACTAATGGCCAACTGACATTTACAGTGGTATTGAGGCTAAATAGCCAAACTCTGCTATCCAAAAATGTGCTAGGGTTCAACTGATTAGAAATGGGAAGAAGATTGCGGCATTTGTCCCAATCGACGGTTGCTTAAACTACATTGAAGAGAATGTAAGTATTCTTCAAAAGCTTGGGATGATCATTTTGCAGTCATCCTTGGTGACTTAACCTTAAGACATTTCTTGTTGTAGGATGATGTGTTGATTGCTGGATTTGGACGTAAGGGGCATGCTGTCGGGAGATATTCCTGGTGTCAGATTCAAGGTCGTGAAGGTATCTGGTGTCTCCCTTCTGGCTCTCTTCAAGGAGAAAAAGAGAAGCCAAGGTCTTAGTTTTGTGCACGGAGATTGTCTATTTCTGTATTTTGGTAGTTTTGTTGGAAGTATTGGAATGATACTCTAGATTGTTTGAGCAGTATTGTGGTATCTTGTAATTGTGTTAGGTCTAAGAAAGATTTCATCTGAAATTCAGATTGTTGTGTTAGGGTTTATGTGGCCTCCTGTGTTTTCCTAATTTTGACATGCTAATAATGGGTGACTGAAAGAACTTTTTTTCTATTTCTAGTTGTAATAATTTTCACATTTGGCTTCAATTTTGAGACTCAAATGCAATGGCTTCAATTTTGAGTGCTTAATGTTACACTTTTTTCTTTTTTTTCTTTTTTTTTTTTGCGACAGTAACAAGATGGTCGCAAAAAAACATGTTAGCATTTTCTTTTATTTTTTGCGACGGCAAAATAGCGGTCACCATAAGTAGTTTAGACGGTCGCAAATCATTTGCGACCGTTGTTTGCCGTTGCAAAAAGTATTTGCCACCCCCACATTCGCGACCCCCATTTGCCGTTGCATGGACCATCGCAAAAGGTCTTTTGCGACTGTATTTTTATTATTTGCGACGGTTTGTGATGGTCGCAAAAACCACTTTTTTTAGTAGTGTCAACTTCTGGAAAGAAAGATGGAGCCAGAAAAGGCAGATGACAGACCTGTTGGGAAGTTCTTTGAGAAGGCTTTGCTGAGGTAGAAGCTGAAAGAATTGGAGAAAGATCTAATGTTTGATGAAGATGACAGTATTGAGAAAGATGTGGCAATGAAGGATGATCAGGATCAGGAAATGGTCACTGATAGCATGAATATTAATAAGGAAGTTAAAGAAGATGAAGTCAAGACAGCTAGTTCTGATGGTGACTTTGGAGAAAAACTAGCTGCTATTCATTTTGGTTCTTTACCTCCATCCGAGGAGTGTAACATGATTATGGCCATCCCTCAAAGATTTCAGGCCAAACCAAACCAGCCAAATGAATTGGCAGGAGATGTTGAAGATCTGACTGAACCAGTAGTTCAAATAGTAGTGGTTGAGACACAAACCAAGCCACTAAAGTCAATTGAGGTGGTTAGGTCTGTCGATGGAGAGAAGGTTGTGCTGCAAAAACCAGAGGATAAGCTCATCAGGCATTTAAGGCCTTTATATGTCAGAGCTTATTTAGAGGGGGTGCCAGTGGAAAGGGTGTTAGTTGATAATGGAGCCATTGTCAACATTCTTCCTTCTAGGACACTGAAAGCTATTGGGAAATCTATTGATGATTTGCGTTCTACTGATGTGAACATAAGTAATTTTCTTGGTGGATCATTTGAGGCCAGAGGAGTGGTGGCTTTACAACTTCAAGTTGGTTCCAAGTCAATGGGAACAACTTCCTTTGTAATAGACTCCATCTCTAACTACAATGTGCTACTAGGTAGAGATTGGATACACCTTAATGGTTGTGTACCCTCTTCTCTGCTCCAGGCATTGATTTTCTTAACCAGTGGTGGTAAAGGAGGGATAGAAGTTTACTGGGCAGATGGAAATCCCTTTATTGCTGATGTTAATAACATAGAAGTTGTGCTGTATGATGAGGATTTGGGTCCAATTGTGATAGATGAAGAAGAGGTTAAGTCTCAGGAAAAGGGTCTAACAAATGAAGAGCTTAAGGCCTTAATTGAGGAAGGTTTTAAGCAGATAGGCCAGAAATTGGCCAAGCCAAGCCTGATGCAGAAGCAGAAAAGGCCTGTGATAAAGGAGGTTGTTGAGAATGAAAAGTAATGCAAGTACAAGTGTCAGAAGAAGACAAGCTGGATGAGACAGCTAATGTAATTAGATCTACTTTTTCTAGGCTTTTTTTTTTTTTTTTTTATTTCTTCTTAGAAAGTAAGTTTAGCCCTAAGTGTATGCCAAATTGTTCTTGGGCAGAATGTGTTATCGACAGTAGCCCTCTGAGTTATAAAGAGGTGCAATTGGAGCATCTGAAGGCTGCTCCTGCCAAGCTTGATGATCTTAAAGTAGATGTACATGACCCTTTAGATGCATATAACTTAGGAAGTAAGGCCTATAAGAGGCCCGTCTATGTAAATGTTAATCTATCTGATGAATGTAAGCGCAAACTCGTTGGTTTGCTTTCTGAGTATGTGGATTGCTTTGCATGGACTTATGAAGAAATCCCTGGATTAGATAGAACACTGGTAGAGCATAGACTCCCAATTAAAGGAAATTTCCTTCCCCATAAACAACCTCCAAGAAGGATGACTAATGAAGTCACCTTATTGGTTAAGGAGGAAATTGAAAGATTATTCAAAGCAGGTTTTATTATAATAGCCAGGCATGTGGAGTGGCTGTCTAATATTGTCCTTGTAATGAAAAAAAATGGCAAGTTAAAAGTATGCGTAGACTTTAGAAATCTAAATCTAGCAACTCCTAAGGATGAATATCCTATGCCAGTGGCTGACTTGTTAGTGGATTCAGTAGCCAAAAATAGGATTTTGTCCTTTATGGATGGTCATGCTGGGTATAATCAAATTTTTATTAACCCAGAAGATACACATAAGACAACTTTCAAATGTCCTGGTGCTTTGGGGACATTTGAATGGGTAGTCATGCCTTTTGAATTAAAGAATGCAAGAGTAACATACCAAAGGGCAATGAATTTCATTTTCCATGATTTGATTCGGAAATATTTAGAAGTCTACATAAATGATGTAGCCATCAAGTCTGATAGTTTTGACAAGCATTTGGAACATTTGCAAAAGACATTTCAAAGGATGAGGACTTACAAACTCAAAATGAACCCTTTAAAGTGTGCATTTGGGGTATCTGTTGGAAAGTTTTTGGGCTTTTTAGTGCACCACAAAGAGATAAAAGTGGATGCCAACAATGCCAAAGCAATTCTGGAGACAAAACCCCCAGCCAACAAGAAAGAGCTACAAAGTTTTCTAAAAAAGTCAATTTTTTTAGCAGATTCATAGCCAATTTAGCTAAAAAGACTTTAGCATTTTCCCCTTTGATAAAAATCAAGTCAGACTATGAGTTTAAGTGGGAAGCATGTCATCAAGAAGCTTTTAATTTACTCAAAAAGTACTTGGCAAACCCTCCAGTGCTTATGCCGCCAATGGCAGGAAAGCCTTTGAAATTGTATATCTCAGCTTCTGATCTGTCGATTGGTTGTTTTTTGGCTCAAGAAAATAGTATGGGGCATGAACAAGCCATTTACTATTTAAGTAGAAGGTAAAATGACGCTGAAACTAGGTATAACTTTGTCGAAAAACTATGTTTAGTACTTTATTTTGTAGCCATTAAACTGAGGCATTATATGCTACCCACAGAAATGTTATTAAATACATGTTGTCTAAACCAATCTTGAGCGGAAGACAGGGTAAGTGGATTTTAGCATTAATTGAATATTGTCTCAAGTATGTGCCACAAAAAGCAGTCAAAGGGCAAGCTTTGGGTGATTTTCTGACAGAACACCCCTCTACCTCTGTCGATTTAGATTTATATGAAATCAATATGGTGGAGAATGAACCTTGGAAGTTGATGTTTGATGGTTCAAAGACAGATGAAGGAGTGGGAGTAGGTATCGTGTTTATTGCACCAAATAAGTAAATGTACCAATTTGCGTATCAGTTGGATGCACAACATATTCAGTCTTGTAATCAAACTGAGTATGAAGCTCTGATAATTGGCCTAGAGTTGGCCATAGAGTTCAAAATAAGAAGTCTTCAAGTTTTTGGGGATTTGCGGTTGGTCATTACGCAAGTCTTGGGAGAATTCAAGTGTGTAAGTGGTGCCCTGGAGGAGTATCTAACTGAGGTCAAATGGTTAATCAGTTTCTTTAACCATGTCACCTTTACACACAGATATAAATTAGAGAATAAAGAGGTCAATGAGATGGCTCAAGCAGCTTCTGGCTTAAAAATACCCAAGGGAGCTCAAGATAGGGTGATTCGAATTAAGAGAAGAAACTTTTCTGCACTTAAGAGTAGGTGTAAAAATTTCTTGCCTATTTTTACTTTGGATATGACAGAGAAAGATTGGAGATTCCTCTTGATAAAATACCTATTCAATCCTAATGAAGGGAGTAATAGGAAAATAAGATATCAAGCCCTAAATTATGTCATAATAGGAGATGATTTATTTAGGAAGGCTCATAATGGTTTGACTTTACTTTATATTGGTAAGTTAGACTAGATGAAAGCCATGGCTGAAGCACATAAGGGAATTTGTGGGGCCCATCAGGCTGGTGATAAGATGAGATGGTTGATTAACAGGTATGGTTATTTTTGGCCATCTATCAGAAAAGATTGCATAATGTATGCAAAAGGATGTCAGAATTGCCAGAAACATAGCAATATTCAAAGAGTTCCAGCCATAAATCTTCATTCAGTAGTAAAACCTTGGCCTTTCAGAGGATAGGCTATGGACTTGATAGGGCAAATTTTCCCAACCTCTTCAAAAGCACATTCTTATTTGCTAGTAGCTACTGATTACTTTACTAAATGGGTAAAAGCAGTGCCTCTGAAAGTGGTGACACAAACTCAAATCATTGAATTCTTAAAAAAGAATGTGATTCATAGGTTTGGTTTACCCCAGTCCATAATTGTCAATCAAGGCACAGTGTTCAATGGGGATGAGATTAAAGGGTTTGCCACAGAATATGGCATTCAAATATTAAATTCCTTACCCTATTATGCCCAGGCAAATGGGCAGGTTGAGGCAACAAACAAGATTGTCAAAAACACTTTAGAAAGGATGATTGAAGACAATCCTAGGGATTGGCATAATCTCCCATCAGAAGTGCTTTGGGCTTATATAAATTCAAAAAGAAATAGCACAGGAACAACTCCATATGAGTTGGTGTATGGGCATGATGTTGTGTTGCCTCTAGAAGTAACAGTGAGGTCTAATCGACTGGCTAGGCATTTGAATATTCCTATGGATGAATATGCATAAGCCATGTCTATTGAATTACAAGACTTAGAGGAAAAAAGGATTATGGCCTTTAATCATTTGATAGCTCAGAAAAAGAAAGTTGAGAGAAGTTACAACAAAAAAGTGAAAAGTAAAGTGTTTTCTGAAGGAGAGTTGGTGTGGAAAACCATATTACCAATTGGCTTGAAAAGCCCAAAATATGGCAAGTGGTCTCCAAACTGGGAAGGTCCATTTAAAATACATAAGATCCTTAGATGAGGAGCTTATCATCTTGCTTCTTTGGAAGGTGAGCCACCCAGGAGGGTCATTAATGGCAAGTACCTTAGAAAAATATTATCCAACTATGTGGGAATGCATGAATAAGCCATGAAAGCATAGGTAAACATAATAAGCCATAGGAAAACATGATAGATTTTCCATTAAGAAATTGTGCCAAAGAGTACAATCCCAAAAAGTACAAATCAAAATAATTACATTTGGTTTAGTCTTTTTGAAAATACATTGAAAGCTTACTCCAGGCTTGAAGGGCGGTTTGATGCCCAATTTTATTTTGTCTAAGTCTGGCTTGAGCTTGTTTTATGGTAGGTGGGCCACCTTCTGCTTGAATAAGAAGTGTTGGAAGTTGTTGAGAAAGGCTGGCCTGTTCTTGTTCAGTAGCAGCTCTTTGAGCTCTCACATGAGCTAGTTGATCTTCTAGTTGAACCTCTTCTGTTGTGAAAAGAGTAATCTAAGTAATGAGGATTTGAGATCTGGTAAAAGCCTCAGTCAAGGCATCAATTGATTTCTCATTTAATCTACTTGGGTTTCAACAGTTTTTGGCTCAGCATGAAATCGAGTAATTGCCACTAAGTGTTGTGGAAGTTCTGAGAGGAAGGTTTGGAAAGCCTGCACTTGAGTTGGGTCAAAGATTTAAGGCATCAGAGGTGCAATGGCTTCCAGACAGTCAGTCAAAGTTGTGGCTTGAGAAAGAGTCAAACTGTCTAGGGGCTAGCTAAGTATTTTGAAGAATTGGTCTACCGGTTTTTGCTCTTC
Organism: Camellia japonica; assembly: GCA_030407325.1. NCBI lineage: Eukaryota > Viridiplantae > Streptophyta > Magnoliopsida > Ericales > Theaceae > Camellia > Camellia japonica. The sequence continues at coordinate 53,995,848 of JAPPVO010000017.1, forward strand.
ATCAAATAGTTGCTTTAATCTTTCTTCAATAATTAGATTGGCAACAGTTTGTTGAACAACAGAGATGCCCAAGAGTAAGTCTTGCAGAGGAGGAACTCTAGGTTGTTGCATTAAAGAGTTTAAGTTAGTTATTAATTCAAACTATGGAAAATAGACTACTTGAACATATGTTACCTCTATTGAAGGTGTAATAGAAGTCTCAGTGTTGGGCAAGTTGGAAATGGCCATAACTGCCCTTGTTTCAACTTGGTCTGATAAGGGTGCATCTACTGGTAAAGGTAAATGGAATGAAGATACTGGGATAAAGGTAGTAGGGAAATGAACAAGTTGTGTAAGCACCTCATGAGGAGTTCTCATGTCACTTGAAGTTGATTCATTATCCAATACCTCAATATCAGCTCTATTAGTCTCATTCCTTTGGTTGCAGAATGAAATATGACTGTCCTGAGGAATGTTATCATTTTGTTCAGAGACAAGGTCATGGATAGGAGAACTTCTGTCAACAGCAGCTGTATGGTTGTCAGGATTGTCAGTTAAATCAATTGGGTTTTCTCTGACATAACCTGAGTCAATTGGAGTTTCTCTGGCATGGCCAGGGGCTTCTGATTCTTTTGAGGAAAAGGCCACACCAGGAAAATTGATGATCACATTTGTTCCATGGTGCATTCCTCTAAGAGGAAAGGCCATTAAGTCCTCTAGGGCTATCCCCTAAGGAATATCAGCCAAAAGTTGTGCCAATTCAAGGGCTAATTCTCTTAGGCCTATCCTCTCTGAGCCAAATCTCTCTGGGCCAGTTTGTTCTTCCCAAATACCAGTCTGTTCTTCCTGAGTGAGTTGGGGATTCAAATGCCCTGAGTTTGTTGGAGGAGAAGGAATTTTGGTCTGGTCTTCAGGCATAGAAGGGGGATTGATCTAAGTTTCAGACAACTTTCCATTCTCAGGCATAGAAGAGGATAGAATGGTCTGGGTCTCAGGCAATCTCTCAGGAGCAGGAGGAGATGCAGCTGGAGAGAGAAGTCTTCTCCTTTTGTATGATTGAAAGTATGTCTGAAAGAGAAGGAGATTGGAATAAAGTGTCGGTACGATTAAACATAATGCATATTGATTTAGTAAAAGTTTGAATGAAAGCTATACAATTATTGGAAGAGAAGAAGAACTGCTAGAAGAAGAAGATGCTGGTGTAGCAGGAGTTGTGATTTGAGGAGGAACTGGTTGTTCTTGCCTTCTTTTTGACCTCCTCTTAAAGGCAGCATTCATCCTTAGTACCATCCTTTGATTGGGGCTGAGAATATAGAATTTTGAATTTTTTCTTACCTACTCTTGGTCCTCTTTTCAATCTCTATACCTTGGTTATAAGGTATAAATCCTTCACAGCTAGTGGTGTTTAAAGGATTGCCTTTGGGTTTCTTTGATGGGTTCATTGGAGCTTTGCCTTTGTCCCTAAGAGCTGGATCAGCCTGGGCAGGCATCTTTATAGCCAAAGGAGTAAGATGGCTAAGTGAGTATCAACACAAACTCAAAAGTAAACAGTGTGCATAAGGAAAGAAGAGGGGAGGTAGAATTACCAATGGTCATTTCTACTCCTCTCCTATTGTCTGGATGCACATTCCAAAGACAAGCTTGAAGATCTTCATCAAAGATCAAAGCACCCATCAAAGACCACCATTTAGTGAACCTTGTGGTGGTAAAATAGATTCTGATTTTCTGATCCAACTTGCTCATGGATGGTAGTAAAAAATAAATTGAATTCTAATTTTCAGCCAGCAAGTCTGACAGTAGTCTGACAGTAGTAAAAAATAAATTGATTAAATAGATTCTGATTTTCAGCCAGCAAGTCTTTCATTTCTTGGGAGATTTTGAATTGAATTCTGAATCCAACTTGCTCATGGATGGTAGGATGCAAGTAAGGACAAGGGAAAGTTTGATATAGTCTTATTTGCCTAGCCCATTGGCAAGGATTATAGCTTTCGAAACTACAATTAGAAAGTTTACTGGTAGAGATGGATCCACCCACTAGAATGTATCTGGGAGTGAGGACTTGAGCCCAGAAATCTTTTTGTTTTTGCCTCCAAGTGTCACTTAATGTTTGAGGGGCACCATTAATATATGTTAGTTCAGTGGAGTTGAAATGAAAGGTATGGAAAGGGATGAAAAGTTGAGAGTCTCTATCGACAGACAGTTCAAAGAGAATAGTAAATGAGTTGGATAACTTTCATAGGGAGAGAAGTAAAGGGTTTGAGTGATAGGCCTAATTTCAGGGAAATAAGCATAAAGCCAAGCCTGAAAGAGCTAAAAAGAACCTCCACAATTATAATCTATCTCTTTATCAACTAAAGAGAAAAGACCCCTATATAGTGTGCTCAAGAGGAAATGGGCAAAGGCCAGTTGTGTGCCTTCTTGGATACAAGTGGCAAGGGCCAAATACTCTTTGGTGATTTTTAGGCTTGGGACACATAGAAAGTGTTGAGAGAGCCACAACAAGTAAAAGGTTGTTCTTTCTTCTATGGTGGGTTCATCAAAAAAAATTTAGTATTTGGTTTGGAATTTCCCATAACTAAGGTTAATATCAAGTGGGACTACTGATTGGGGAGTTAAGAGGGCGCTTATATGTTGGCCAGCAATAGGAAGGCCAGTCAAGTGTACAACATCAAGGATAGTAGGAGAAATCATACCAAACTTTAAAATGAGGGAATTGCAGGATAGAGACCAAAAGCAGGTTGCGGCGCCAATAGCCCATTTGTCTGTGTCTAGGGCTAAGGTTGACAATCAAATGGTATCATAGATGCCAAGAGCTCTCCAAAGGTCAATATCGTATATCATCATGCGATGAACCCATAGTCTCCAATTAGGGTTTGGTTTCTGCCACGAGCGTAAGGGGTTAGGGCTCGAATGCCACTGATTCCAAGCTAGCTTCACTTTTTTGAAAAGCATCACTTCAGTATCTGCAATGGGATAATGAAGGGTAAGTTCATCAGGGATTTTAGCAAAAAAGGTTGGACCTAATTCCCCTTAGGCAAAGGTTTTGTTGCGAGGAATAATGCAGCTATCAAAAATATGTTGGTGAAGTAGCTACTGGAACTTAGGTGGAAAATGTTGCATATGTGGCATTTTTGCTTGTTTCTTTCCTTTGGTTTGAGCTCGTTTGGGTGCCATTAGGATGAGCAAAAAGGGTTTCGAAGCATAAAAAGTTTGAAGAGGTGAAGAACAGAGTAAAACAGAGGGAATGAGAATAGTAAAGTGATGATTTGAATTCTGACAGTCAAATAGCTTATGATGGACCCTCCTGATTGAGCTTGGGCCTGTTACTAACAGTTGGGCTTAACGGTTGGGCCTTTTTGAATTCATGTTTTGGGTCAATTTTATCGGTTGAGTGTTATTATAAGTATTTGGGCTTTAGTACATGGGTTTGTTTTTATAAGCCTAAATGAATTGCCCAAATATATAAGTGTCCAAAACCTTATTTTGTCTTTTCTGACATTCATTAAAAAAAAAAAAAAAAAAAAATCTTTTTGTCTTGAATGAGAGGGCATTGTTGGCACTAAAATTTATCTTCTTTGTCGAATAAACATAGCAAATACAGAGGGTTGATCTAAGGGATGCTAGGAGTGAAAACCATAAGCTTACAGTGGAGGGTGGACCCCAGAATGCAGAGCAAGTGGTAGTTGAGGCCATTTAAGGAGTGGATGTGGCAGATACAGTTTCTTCTGTCAATTCCTCTGATAATGCAGTGGGACGTGGCCAAACGTGGCCCAGGTGTCAAGTCATGCAGTTAGGCATGTAAGTGAGACAGGACACGTGGTTTGTGTGCAAAGAAGTGCGTAAGAAAAAAAAAATGCTACAACATAGAAGCAGCTACCAGTGGTTATGAACATCATGGGTAGTTATGCAGGAAGTAAAGGAAATTTGCTCTATGATGGGACACGTGGGAGCAGAGAAGTAGTAAAGCCAGCAGTATAAAGCTTGGAAATTCAAAGGAAATAAGATCTTCAGTCAAATTCACAACCCATGTGGAATTATTATTAATTTAACTTAGTTAGCAATAGCTTCTGTACTTAGGAATAGTCTGTTTAATATTTCAGCCTCTATGGCCAAATTTTCCTCTGTTGATTGTCATGCACATTGAACTTGTAATTTAATTCTTTTAATTAAGTGGCAAGTTTACTTATTATTTAATCGATTTTCAGTTTATTCACACTTTGTTTCTTTGCATTACAACTTCCAAAGAAGTCCTTGAATCTGTCAAGGCATAAAACACCAACCACAGTCACTTGATATGTAGTTGTTTGTGAAATTGTGGTTTCTCTGTCGAATCATGTCTGTCGATGTGACCCAAACCAAATTTTTGCTAACAGTAATACATGCAACTATTTCAGTCATGACAATTATGGATGTAATTGACTTGTCATACAATAATCAAACTGCAATTATGATAATTTAGTTTGATTTAATCAAATAAAAAATATAAATATCGTTCGTTGTCCAGTTCATTGTCTAGTGCAATTCTTGAAAGGGGTAGTAGGTATTCATCATCACCTGATGAGCTATCCTTGATGGTGCCACTCAACCATTTTGTATAACAAATTGATGATTATTTTGCTCTTATCCTATTCTGTTTGTTGCACATAGATTTCAAGGCTGCAAATAATACTAAGATCTCCTTTGGAAAGACACAATTTTAACACTACAAAAAAAAAAAAACAAACAAACAAACAAACAAACAAACAAACTATAAAAAGTTAATCCATTCTTTCAATTTTTTTGTAAATTATTTTGTAAAAAACTTAAAAATCACACACAAAAAAAAAAAGTCAATTCTCACACGAATCATAAGTTGAACCGCCAGTGTGTGACACCAACAGCCCCTTTCTCACCTTCTCTTTACCGAACACCCAACACAATGTTGCACTCAGTTTATGCTTCCAAAATGTTATATATTCAAATATATATATATATATATATTTAGAACAATATTTAAAAATAAAATGTATATATGAATTTAAGGGTAAATTATACTCGTTGTAGTTATAGTTTGTCTTTTGTATCAATTTAATTATAATTGCACTAATTTGGCCTTTGAATATTTCATATTATGTTAATTAGGTTTGGCTTCTCTCAAGTTGTGATCTCAATTTGAGAGAGTTTTTTGGGTTGATAGGCCTATTTCAATAACGATTTTAGTGATTTGAACCGTTCACTTTTTAGGATTTGATGAGTAGAATAGTAATGCAAAAAATCAAGATGATTGAATATTGGTAGCTATATATTTGAATAATATTTGTTTTTAAAAAATAGATGACAAATATAATTTTAAGAATAGCTATCAATTTTTTGTAACACAAATTTGATTCAAACATATAACTATCGATGTCCGATGATCTTAATTTTTTACATGAATATTCTACTCAACGAATCTTAAAAAGTGAATAGTTCGGATTACCGAAATCAGTTCTAAAATGGGTTTACCAAACCCAAATGCTCTCTCAAGTTAAGATAACCAACTTAAAAGAAGTCAACCCATGTTAACAGTCTAATTGATAATGTTGCATTGAAAATTTAACTAAAATCAAGAGGTAAAATATTTCATTCACTCTCCTGAAAGTGGTTGAAGGGTTAACGTCTAATTTCAAATAGTCCATTCCTCTCTTTTCATATGATTTCTATCAAATTTCTTAACAAATATTATCAATCTAATTATATTGATACAATGTGAAAAATTATAACATAAAATTGATATAATTTGAACCCACATAGACTAAATTGATATAAAAGACAAATCACAGGACCAAATGTATAATTTGCTATAAATTTAAATTTATTATAGTGCCAGTCATATTCAGTGTAAAATTTTCTTTCTTCTTTCTAAATGACCTAGAACAAGTCTTAAGCAAGGCCTTTGAATCAACCACAAGAAAGTAAATTCAATAATCAAAGGTCTCCTAAACTTATGAACTGAAAATAGTGAAGGGATTCGAACACTCATCATCATCAGTAACATAGGGAGCATACCCACTTACAACTCGGATGGTCTATTAATGGTCATTCAAGATAAATCTTATCCATACATCTCAAAATTTAAATACTTTCATACAATAATATTTGGCTCGATATGTAGTATTGTTGTTTTCTCTTTGCTTTTAAGACTTGGAGGAATTGATCTCTACTTTGAAGCCAAAAAAAAAATGGAAAGACAACAAGATGGATTTGTAACTGTTTGATGTAGTGGTGATGCAAGTAATGACTTCATTTACGATGGAGACAGTATCAGAGGTGGTATTGATCAAGCAACTTCAAAGCATAAGTTAACTCTCATAACAACCGTCTTGTTAGTGTTTTATTATATGGGTTTGAATTCTTTAAAATTGGTCATCTTAAATTTGAGAGTTTGTTTGGACTTGATAAGTTTATTTTGGAACTTTCAGTGATTCGAACGTTCACTTTAAGTCGTAGAATAGAATATTATATATATATATATATATATATATATAAAAGATGATTGGATATTAATAGTTATATGTTTGAGTTACATTTGTATTACAAAAAATATAGATGATTACTCTTAAAATTATAATTTTCATTCATTTTTCTAAAACAAATATGATTCAAATATGTAGTTATCAGTATCTGATCATTTTAATTTTTTGCATAATATTTTACTCAAATCTTCCAAGTAGACATGCATAACAAGGTCGACAATGGAATCTGAGTTTATCGCATTAGATAAAACAGGAGAAAAAATAGAATGGCTTCGTAATTTCTTAGAAAACATTCCAATGTGGCCTAAACCTATGCCAGCTATATGCATTCTCTGTGATAGTGAAGCAGCAATAGGACGTGCACAAAATCATATGTATAACGGTAAGTCTCGACACATTCGTCAAAGACATAATACCGTTAGGCATTTGCTCTTACATAGAATAATTTTCATAGAATATGTAAAGTCAAGAGAGAATATTGCAGATCCATTAACTAAAGGGCTAACTAGAGAGCAAATGTACCTATGGGGGCATATTTCGTGAATAGCAGCACGTGGCCAAGGTGACATCGACGTGTCAACCGAGGTGCCACGTGGCTTGGTCATGCGCCGAGATGATCTCAGCTAGGCCAAGGTTATCAGTGGAGATGTCGAAATCCGAAATGAGCGGATACGGGACAAGAGTCCTAGAATAGGGGAAGACCTTAGTCTGGATAAAGATAAAGCTCTTAGGGAGATTATCTCTATCTAGCTGGGAGTCCAGGATAAGCATTGAGCCAAAGTCCATCAAAGCTAGGCTTCTACAGGGATCAAGTTAGTGCTGGCTATAAAAGTAAGGCACCCTCGTGGGTCTAAGGTATGTTTTTTATGCTCTGTCTAGTGAGTTAGGCACTATTGGCTATCTTTGAGAGAAAATTACTGACTTGGTCGTCAGAGTGCCCCTGGGTAGACGAATCACCGCTGGACTCTTATCTTTTTGTGACAGGTTGTTCGGGCTTAATCTATTCTACCGGTGTTCTCCTGCTGAGTATTCCCTGTTTGGTTGTGTGGTCAAAAATCAACACCCACAATTTGGTGCCATCTGTGGGAACGTAAGGAGAATAGATAACCAACGATGGGCAGAAAGAAAAGGTCAAGGACAACATCCCTAGTGGTAGTGGCAAGAACGCTGATCCTAATATGGAGGAGGAGAACTATAATGAAGGTCCTCGGGATCAGAATCCCAGGGAAAAGGACATCGGCCAAGAGGGAGACGCACCGAAGAAAGCATGTCAAGGCGGGTATTACAACGAAAACGACATCCGGGTATGGAAAGATAGATGCTTGGGGAGGGACGGTGAGATGAAGGGAATGACAAACAAATTGGTAGACCGACAATCGGTTGTCAATTTCATAATGCAGAACAACATCATGCAGCCACCGTTTCCATTGGAGGACACACCGATTCCAGCGGCCAAGAACGATGCCCAGAAAGATTGGCAGAAAGTAATCCCTGCAGTCCCTCAGTATGACAAGCCAAAGGAGCATTTGTATCGGCCTTCAAGAGAGGTCGGGCGAGGAGAATCGATGAGAGGAAAGTCTTAGAAGACACCTTATGCCAAGGAAACTTATGTCAAGGAACATCGGCTTGTACAAGGGAAGGATATTTGTTTTGACACGATGAATGAGGGGAGGTCCAAGAGACGGACTAAGGAGGATTTAAGGGACTACCTCCAGAGGAAGCAACAAGATGCCGAGGTCACATCTCCAGTCAAGCTAAGAACGCCGTTCTCAGTAGAGTTGGATAAGTTTGAGGCCCCAAAAACGTTTCACATGCCCAGGTTCTAGATATATGACGGTAAGTTCGATCCGAACTTTTCACGTCGGCTTATATTTGAATTCAATGGCATTATATACCGGGAACAAACCGTTGCTCTACAAGGTGTTCCCCTCATCCTTTGGGGAAATTGCATCAGATTGGTTTCACAAGTTGCCGAAAGGAACTGTGAAAAGTTGGGAAGGCCTAGCCGAGATGTTTGTTGCCAAGTTTGTTACAAACAAACTATAGCCATTGAGGGTAGACTCCCTAATGGCTCTGAGAATTGGCGAGGATGAAAGCCTTAGGGCTTATACCAAAAGGTATTACGAGGTGTTTAACCGAATACCCAGGTGCAACCAAGAGTTGACGGTCGTATCTTTTAAGAACAGCCTGAACGATGATTGTTTGCTTCAAAAGTCACTGGAAAAAACTCTGCCAAAAAGTATGAAAGAACTAATGGCCAAGATCGAGAAATATGCGAGAGTCGAAGAGGATACATCGGGGACAAAGGCGTCAAAACAGGAGAAGAGAAACAGCTCACCGAAACGAGACCGAGGTAATACTGGCTATAACAGGCAAGAGACAGGACTGAGGACTGCACAGGTAGCCACTACCGTGTTCTGGATCTCGGTTTACAAAGTTCTGGAAAGAATCAGGAACCAACCATATTGTAGAATGCCAGAAAAGATTCCTGGCGAATTCATGGGAAGAAGTCTTGGGAAGCACTGTGCTTACCACAATGAGGATGGGCATCTAACTCAGGGGTACAGAGCCCTGAAAACACATTTGGAAGATCTGGTCAGATAGGGCCACTTGAGGGACCTGGTAGATAAGGTCAGAACGAGGGAAGAGCAGGCAAGACTGCCCCAGGCACTGGCAGCACCACCACCACCAGTACTGTATCCGCAAGCAGACGGACCTCGAGTGATCAATGTGATTCACTCAAGGGTGAATGAGAACGAGGTACGTGGAGAGACCCAGAAGGTAAAACACTTACAACATATGTATCAGGTCCAGCAAAAGAGGCCTAGGACATACGAGTACTAGGGACCAATGGTGTCATTTACTGAGGCCGACTTGGACATGGTGCAATATCCACACAATGATGTTTTGGTGGTATCCCTCATGACTGGAGAATGCCAGGTAAGGCGCATTCTGATCGATCGAGACAGCTCTTGTGACATTATGTATGTCAGATGTTACAAGGAGCTCAGCCTTTACCGAGATGATTTGGAGTAATTTAACAGCCCGATGATCGGGTTCAATGGAACGCTGACATGGCCCCTAGGAGCAATAAATTTGGAGGTACAGGCAGACACCAAGAAAGTAAGTACAGAGTTCATAGTAATTGACACCCCCTCCCCTTACAATGTTTTCTTGGGAAGGCCATGGTTGCACGCAATGAGGGTTGTTCCCTCAACACTACACCAGCTATTGCGGTTTCCAACAGAGCATGGAATTGAGGAGGTCAGAGGGGATTAGGTGCAGGCAAAGAATTGCTCTATGGCAGCAGTGAAATCTACCTGTAACGTGCAAGAGGCAGAAACAACAAAAATTGACGAGGATATGGAGGTCCTAGAAGATGTCGGCAAAAAACCGGCCGACAAAAGTGAGGAAACCTTGAAGAAAGTTTTGGTCTAATAAGATAATGAAGAGCGCTTCTTCCTTCTCGGCTCAGGTTTAGCCGAGGAGGAAGAAAGGGAGTTGGAAGCATTCTTGCGAGCAAACATAGAGGTGTTTGCCTGGACACCCTATGAGATGCCTGGCATTGATCCCGAGGTCATATGCCATATGCTAAATGTAGACAGGTTAGCTAAACCTGTCATCCAGCGAGCATGGAGGCCGACGTTGGTTCATATGGAGGCAGTAGAAAAGGAAGTGGACAAATTGTTGGAGGCTAGAGCCATTCGGGAGGTAAACTACCCAACTTGGCTGTCAAACACAGTTATTGTCAAAAAGAAGAACGGGAAATGAAGAGTCTGCATAGACTTCACTAGCCTGAATAAAGCTTGTCCCAAAGACAGTTTCTCACTCCCCAAGATCGATCAATTAGTGGATGCCACATCAGGGCACAGAAAGATGAGCTTCCTAGACGCTTACAGGGGGTACCATCAAATAGCAATGTACCCCTTGATGAGGAGAAAATTGTATTTATCACCCCCAACAGGGCTGTATTGCTATAGAGTGATGCCTTTCGGGTTGAAAAATGCAGGAGCAACTTACTAGAGATTGGTGACTAAGATGTTCCGACATCTAATTGGCAAGACAGTGGAAGTATACATTGATGACATGGTCATGAAGACCAAAGAGCCTGAGAATCACCTGGCTGACTTGAAGGCAGTGTTTGATATTCTTAAAACATACCGGCTCTGACTCAATGCTTCGAAATGCACATTTGGAGTTGGGTCTAGTAAGTTTCTGGGATACTTGGTTACCAGAAGGGGCATCGAAGCAAGCCTGGATCAAATCAAAGCCATCTTGATTTGAAAAGCCCAACGTCGGCAAAACAAGTGCAGATGTTGACCAGAAGGGCCGCAGCCCTAAACAGATTTATAAGCAGAAGTTCAGATAAGTGCAAATCATTTTTCAATTTATTAAAGAAGGCCACAGATTTTTTGTGGACAGAGAAGTGCGAAGTCGCCTTGACCGACTTAAAGAAGTACCTAACAACAGCTCCAGTTCTGTCAAATCCAGTACCTGGAGAGGGGCTGTTCTTATACTTGGCTATTTCAAAGCATGCAGTAAGTGCAGTCGTAATTAGAGAAGAAAATGGAGAACAAAGGGCAGTATACTATGTAAGTAAAACCCTAGTAGGCGTAGAGACCAGGTACTTACCCCTGGAAAAGTTAACACTAGCCTTGGTGATGGCTTCAAAAAAACTGAATCATTACTTCCATGCCCACAAGATTGTGGTATTGACTGAGCATCCCTTGAAGTCCCTGTTGCAGCAAGGAGATCTGACAGGCAGGGTAGCCAGATGGGCAGTGGTATTAGGCCAGTATGACTTAGATTTTAGGCCCAGAACGGCAATCAAAGGCCAGGTTTTGGCAGGGGCGTGGCCGAATTCACACTTGGTGCAATCCCATGTCGGGCTCCGATGAGTCGCGGCTTAGGGCGTCCAGGGGAACAAGAAGAGACTCAGTTGGAATGAAAAATCCCACAACCAAGAAGAAGAAAGAAGAAAAACCCAAGCCCTACAACATCTATATCGGCGACTCCTTCCGCCTATTTGTTGATGGAAGTTCAAACCGTCAAGGAGCAGGGGCAGGAATAGTGTTAGTATCGTCAGATGGGCGAATGCTAGAGCAGTCTATTCGTTTGGGGTTCAAAGCCTCAAACAATGAAGAAGAATATGAAGTACTGATCGCAGGATTGAAGTTAGCAGCAATAATGGAAGCTGACGAGGTGGTAGTCTTCTATGACTCCCAACTTATTGTGAACCAGACAACAGGCGAGTATGCAACCCGAGATGAAAGAATCATAGCCTATGTAAAAGAGATTGTCAGACTGTTAGCCTTGTTTTAGGATTGCCGACCACAGCAGGTTAGCCGAGATGACAACAGCCATGCCAATGCCTTGGCTAACCTGGCTAGTGCAATGAAGTCAGGAGAGACAAGGACAATAATGGTTAATTATTTGCCAAGCCCAAGTGTGGAACCACTAATCACAGAGTCTGAAGCAATGTATGTAGAGATGGGTCCATCTTGGATGGATGCCATAGTGATGTTTCTTAAGGACGGCAAGTTTCCAGATGATCGCAAAGAGGCGCACAAGACCAGACTGAAGTTGGCAAGTGTAGACACCCCAATTTTGACCACTCGTAAGACTTAGGTGCTTTATTCTGAACACCCGATGATGAAAGTTACACTGTGCAATCTTTTGAATTCTCAGCGAAGAAATTTGAATTCAAGCTCTACTCCCAAACCTTGCACCACATTTTGGCCAAACTATTTTAAATCAAAACCCTCTTTCAAAATATTTATCCAAATGCTTCTACGATGTTCCGAGGCTCGCATTTCATTTAAAACTGCACTTGTCGGTAAACCGAGTAAGGACGAAGTGGAAATAAATGAAAGAGAGGTGAAATCTTTAAAACATCTTGGTTAAAGGTTTTGAGTTGAAGAAAATTAGAGGAAAGGGAGAAAACTAGTTGGGGAGAATTTGGGTATAAAACCGTTAAGAGAAAACTGAGCAGCCTTCATTAAATCAGGATTATCTCTTTCTACACTTAAATTTTAGCTATGAGGCCACCACCATTGGAAAGAGGACCTCCGGGGCTTCATTTTAGACTCAAGAATCTCCTAAAACCGAGTCCGGATAAGGGAGATATGGCTGTTTGAAGTTAGGCATCAATCCGATAAGGTCAAAACTGAGCAACCTTTACTAAAATAGGCATATCTCTTAGCACACTTAGCATTTAGATGTGAGGCCACCTCCATTGGAAAAAGGACTTTTGGGGCTTCATTTTAGACTCAAGAATCACCTGACACAGAGTTCAGATGATGGAGATATGCCTGTTTGAAGTCGGGCCTGAATGCAGATTCTGAAGTCCGATTAGACCTCACCAAGGTCATGCCGCCCCTTTTGACTTTTCAAAGCTGTCCAAATGTGCTGATATTTTGAGGAGCAGCATCTCAAGGCCTATAAATACAAGGCTCAAAGTGATGTTTTAGGGGAGACAAAAAAAACATTATCAAGAGTTAAAGGAGAAATATCAAGTTAGAAATATCAACAAAGAGAAATATCAAGGTGTTAGGCAATATCCAAGAGTTGAAACCATCTTTGTTCTTCCTTGTTCGTCCATCCATCCCTACCATACAAGAGCTTGAACTTGGATCTTGATTTGAGAATTGAAAATCGTACTCAAACTTGAGGGTGCTTTGGAATCAAGTTTGATTTACAACAAGAACACTTCTCTACAAGAGGTAAAGCCTCCTTACTTTCATTTAAATCTTTGTTCATCTTTTTCTTGTGTTCTCATACTATTTTGGTATTGTTTTGGGACTGTTTTGAGGGCTGAAACTTGTGATTAAAAGCTATTCAAAGGTGGAGGGGTTAATCACCCTTCTATGAACCTTATTCCAAGCTTGAATCCTTGTGTTTCCCACTTGTTTTCGCTAATTTTTCCCACTGTTTTGGGGCTGATTTGGGACTGTTTTGGGGCTGTTTTTCAACATCTAAACTATGTGATTTGAAGTTGTAAAAGTGGAGGGGTTAGCCACCCTTCTTTCTACTTGTTTACTAACTTGATCCCATTTAATTTTGCTCGCTTTCTATAGCTTAATTTCAACACTATTGTATGCTATTAGGGGTTGTTTAATTTATTTCAATGATTTATGTTTTAAATATCAAGTTTGTTTGTACTAACCAATTAATTAACTTCGCATAATCATCTTTGCAACCTCCCTCCATTCTTTGCTTATTTCGATTAAAAAGTTGTGAAAAATTAAGATTGTGGTTCAAGTATAAGAAATGAACTCTTCCATGCTTAATGGTTTAATCTCTTCGGAGGTTCATTACCAAAGGTACAAAACGCTCTATGCTTAATGGTTTAATCTCTTTGGAGATTCAATACCAAAGGCATAAAACGTTTTATACTTAGGAGGTTCATTACCAAAGGTATAAAATGTTCTATGCTTAATGGTTTAATCCCTTTGGAGATTCACTACCAAAGGCATAAAACGTTTCATGCTTAGGAGGTTCATTACCAAAAGTATACAACGTTCTATGCTTACTGATTTAATCTCTTAGGGGATTTACTACCAACGGCATAAAATGTTCTATACTTAATGGTTTAAATTCTTTGGAGGTTCACTACCCCAAATGTATACATGTTCTTATACTAAAGCACAATATTTTATTTTTATTTCTCTTTATTCATCAGTTTGTTTACTTTTAAGGGACTAATTGACCCTTGGAAATCACCAAGGAAAGTGTCATTATCACTTATTATCAAGTTTGGATTTCAAGTCATTATCACTCTTTTGAGTTTGACTTGGAATCCTTTATCGCTTGTAAATAAGTTTGACTCTTCATTTGTAATTTCCCCCGAAGAAAATAAGATTTGTTTCTCGGGTTAAGTTGATGCTTGTTTCTCTTTATTGCGTTTTGGACTTAGCAGACGTAAATATCACTTTTGCACAAACAAGAGAAAAGATAAAGAAATGGAAAGGTAATAAAAAAGGCTAATAAAATTGGTTAAAATTGGATTACAACCGACATAAAGAACCAATATGATTAATTGAATTCGGTCAGACGTTATACCGAGTTTCAAGTTTATTGTGTCAAGGCTTGTCTTACATCAATTCATGATAATTTGATGAACCTTGAAGTGTCTCTACTTCCCTTCTTGAATTCACTTCATGATAGGAGGGAAGGGTGGTTGTTTATTCATTGCATTTATTGATTATTGTCCAAATTGTATCCGAGATCATCAAGCAATCAACTTGCTAATTGATGGTTTTGGAGATGATTCCAACCCTCTCTTGAGTATTTTTATGATAGAGAAGGGTAAAAGAAAAATAGACAAACATGGCTAAGAATACCCTGTCTGCACTGTTTCACCTCAGGTACAAAAAACATATTTCTACAAAAAAAACAAAGTATTGGATTTATTTAGGGCTTGATTGACTCGCGTTTTAGGGTCGGCAAGGCTCCAATAAATTGCAAAACAATACACTTTTGGTCGAAAACAGTAACTAGGGATGAAACAGAACAAATCCCAGCAAGGCAGACAGAATAATTCCTGAGGAGCATCGAGCAATCATTGCATATTATTATTAAAATTAGACAGCCCTTTTCATTTATTATTCATTCGGCTTTGTAATAATTATTTGTTTAGACACTTGGACCTTCAGACTCTCCTTCGCGAGGACAAATATGTAATAAGTTGTATGTCTTCCAACCCCCATTCTTTCTCCTGACTTGCATACATACGCTATCACATGCCTTGAATTGATTTACATGCCATACTAGTAGCCGAACCTTAATTGCACGTTGCATGTGTTGCATTAGTCATTAAATTAGGATCATTTTTTTAACTATTTGCTTTCTTTTTGGACTCGCCTTTGGACATTAAGGTAAGCATTTTTGCTTTAGCATATTGCATAAGTGTGAATACTATCATATCAAACATACTACCATGAGGCTAACTGCTTATTTAATGTACCTGTTTGAATGCCAGTGGATGAAGGCTAATCACTTGAATTGGGATACTTTGATTCATGTATATATGATATCACCATTTTAAGTGATACATATTCAAAAAACTTTTTTTTTTTCAAAACAAACATGAAATCAAACATTCCAACTTTTCGTGAAATTAGTCTATACTTGTATGTCACATATAGAACAAGAGCGTATACTGTACATAAAAACCACATCATGATTAATAGAGGCTGATCTTTGATCGGGTGAGTGGGGTGTTCAATTATTGACTTTCCCTTCTCATACCTAAGTTCCCGAACCAAGACACTTTGGTAATGACGGACTAATGACCTTTGGCACGAGTCATGGGTTTCCTAAATTTCCCAAAATAAATATTTAGGTGGCGACCCTGATATTTGGCAAAGCAATCCATTTTTGGTATTTGATTCAAACATCGACTTTCCAAAAGAAATTGCCGGATTTGGATTTTTTTGTGTTTTCACTGTTTCACATTGCACTTGTGAAATCAGAATCAGAACCAACACACAAGTGGAGTTTGAACTGTAAAGGCTATACATTCTTCCGAAAGGGAGCGTGAAAAGTTGAGCTACAGCAAGGTTTAGCCTAACAGTAAAAGGACACCTCTACAGAAGGTCTTTTACTGGTCCCCTTTTGAGGTGTGTGCATCCCTCCTAAGTTGAAGACTTCTTGTATGAAATATACGAAGGGGTATGTAGAAGCCATGCTGGGGGCAGATCACTTGTTCATAGGGCCATTACTCAGGGGTACTAGTGGCCCTATATGCAGAAGGATGCTGAAGCCTACGTCAGAAAGTGCGAGAAGTGTCAAAGGTTCACACCTTTGATACATCAACCAGCAGCAGATTTGAACCCAGTGTCTAGCCCTTAGCCATTTGCCCAGTGGGGCATGGATCTTGTTGGACAACTACCCCAAGCAACTGGGCAGAGGAAGTTCCTGCTGGTAGCAACTGATTATTTCACAAAGTGGGTAGAAGCCGAACCCCTCGCGAAAATTCGGGATATTGATGTAAAGAACTTCATATGGAAGAACATCATCACCAGATTTGGGATCCCAAGGGCAAGAATAGCACACAATGGTACACCGTTTGACAGTAAGCTAATCAAAAGCTTCTGTGCAAAGTACAAAATTAAGAACTATTACTCTACTCCAAGTTTCCCTCAGAATAATGGTCAGGCAGAAACATCCAATAAGACTATCTTAGATAGGATCAAAAAGAGGCTGGAAGTAGCAAAGGGAAAATGGGTGAAGAAGTTGCCCAATGCACTATGGGCATATCAAACTACGCCGAGAAGATCAACTGGGGAGTCTCCATTTGCTATGGCTTATGGCACTGAAGTAGTTATCCCACTAGAAGTCGGCATTCCCGGGATCAGAACCTAGGGAGTAGAAAATGGTTCAAATGAGGCATTCCTAGCCCGAGACCTAGACCTAGTGGAGGAGAAAAAAAAGAGAGCAGCAATTCGGCTGGGGGCATACCAGTAACAACTTGCTAAGGCTTACAACAAGAAGGTCAACCCAAGAGAGTTCAAATTTGGAGACCTTATGCTAAGGAAGGTAGTCGGCAACAAGAAGGATCCTAGAGAGGAAAAGCTTGGCCCAAATTAGGAGGGGCCTTATAGAATTATCTCGGTCGCCAGCAATAGGGCATATCGGCCTGAAGACAGTGAGGGCAAAGAGTTGCCAAGACCCTGGAATACTTGCAACTTGAAGTTTTTCTATCATTAGATTTTTGTTTTTTCAAAGTTTATGTCATTAGCCGAAATAATAATAAAATTTTAGCTTGATTTTGAAATTTGTGTAATAGGACTGACCAGTCCTTTGGCGACGTTTCTGATTGAAACATGACAAATAACTTAGATTTATTATATGGCAGAGTTGAATTATACTTGCATATAATAGAGTTGAACTAAGTTGGCGATGTTTCTGATTGAAACATGACGAATAACTTAGACTTATTATATGGCAGAGTTGAATTACACTTGCATATAATAAAGTTGAACTAAGTTGGCGATGTTTCTGATTGAAACATGACGAATAACTTAGACTTGTTATATGGCAGAGTTGAATTATACTTGCATATAATAGAGTTTAACTAAGTTCGATTGAAACTAGACTTGCTATGTCGGCAGGAGTAAACGTAGAATGGAGCTAAGTGCATTTCAGTTAGATTAACAAAGAAACCAAGGTTGAGAACCTCGACTAGTCTTTGTTTGAATCTGACTTCGGCGAAAGACTATACGTGCTTAATGTGAACTTAAGTGAAACTTAGGTTCACATTAGGGGGCAAGAGGTAGGAGTGATAAAATAAACTTGAGAGCAAGAGCTTGGGACTTGTTGAAATTTTTGGAACAATTTACAAGTTAGAATTAGCTTAACACTTGTTGAAATTTCTCAGAAATTTACAAATTGGAGTTAGCTGAGGTAACTACGAATAAAGTATCTAAGATACATATTGGCCAAGATGGCCAACCAGGTTGCCAAGCTTGGAAAGGGTGAAGTCTTGAAAGAAGATAGCATATAAAGGTAAAATGCGGTACTGAATAACACTTGTAAAAATATTTTGATATTTTTAAGTGTTAGCCAAAGTATTCCGATGGTTGGCCAAGGAAAACATTCAAGGTTTATATTCGAGGTATGGCATCCCGAAGTTACTATGCATATAAGGCGTACAAAAGTATTCTAAGTATGAAAGCAATAAACTTGCATAGAAGGTAAACATTCAACACTTAGAAGAAAAGAGAAGACTTGCATTTAAAAAAGAGAAAATTGTTCATGGGCAAAATAGGCACTTTGACCTACAAGATTACTTGTTCAATTACAAAAAGGGCACATCGGCCAGACTGAAACTTAACATTGTTTAGATGAAAAGAAAAACTAAGTATTGAAGACATGGGCACTAGTTTCAGATTCCTCAACCTCGGCTGTTGGAGTTATGTCAGCCTTGGTTGGCAAGATATCTTCCTGCTCTACCACTATCTTGGCATCAATTTCCAGCAAGGTCTGATCCAAGCTCTTCTCGGCCACCTGGACCTCGGCCTCAGAAGTTGTTCGTTTGGGAGAGGGTGCTTTGGAAATCAAGTCCTCTTCCTCGTCATGGATCAAGTCTATAACTTGGTCATTCAGAGTTGGGGACTTGATCCCAGCAGTAGTTTCCTCATTGTCATCATCCTCAGCCTTAGAGTCCTCATCCTCGGCATCATCTTCATTATCTTTAGAAGCAGGAAGGAATGGCAATTTAAGATGGTTAGTATCACGGAGAGGGGAGTCCGCGAGAACTAAAAGTTTGTCCAAAGCCGCAGTCTAGTCAAGGAGAAAGCCTCGGTTACAGGCTTGGGTAAGTTGGGCTCTGTATGCATCACGAACGGCGGCCTGCCCCTCTGAGAAAGCTTTCTCATCAGTAGCTTTGATTTTAGCATCTTTAGTGGCCAAGGCATTTCGGAGCTCGGCTTGGGCTTCGGTGATTTTTGCTTCGACCTCCTTCGCCTTGGATTTAAAAACCTCGGCCACGGCCTTGGCAGCATCCACCTTCTCCTCAGCTTGATCTTGAGCTTTTTTGGCACCTTTGGCTTGATCCAACAGCATCTTCATTTTTGCCTCGGCGTTATTAAGGAAGGCGAGGAAGCTAGCAGCCTCTTTGGTCTTGCGGACCAATTCTTTCTTCATGTCCTCGGCTTTCATTGCAAAAGAATGAGCATGTTGGATTGCCTAGAAGAACAGAAGTGAAGAAGTTAGTAAACTTTTTGCAGTATGAAAAACTTAAAAGCTAAAAAGTACCAAGAGTTGAAGAATTACGAGAACGGAGTGCTGCATCATTAAGGCAAAGTTTTCATACTCGGTGACCTCGGCCATGCGATTTAGATCGTTTGGCAAAAGGATAGCGGTAAAAAGAGCAACGCCGACCTCGATGTTGTCAATGGCACTGTCACCGGCTTTGATTGGTTGATCCCTAATCGTAATGCCAGGTGCCCAGGTGTAGACACCCCATTTTTTACCGTCCTCAAGACTTGGACGTCATCGTTTGAACACTCGACGATCATCCATGCCTGTGTTCATTTTGAGTTCCCGGAGGCCTCAGTAGCGCGCCTTGCCACAAATCTCTCAACTGTCTGTTTGGTGCTTGGTTGTGGACCAAACACTTGTGTTTTTGCTTTTGAGGGAAGAGGGTGGCTTGTTGGCCATCCCCTCAACCCATCGGCCAAGGCATGAGGCCATCGGCCTTGTTTTCTTTCCATCGGCCAAAAGTGTTGGCCGATTGGCACTCTTTTTAGTCGATCGGCCCTTGTACTGGTCGATCGGCCTTGTTTTCTGGCCGAGCCCTGTTCATCTTCTTTATGCAGATATTTTATGCCAGCTGTCATAGCTGGCATCCACAATTCACACCCTCCATACACGTGTATAGAGGGATTTGCACCTTTGCTTAGCTTGCTTAGGAAGCCTTGGAATTGGATTTCTATAAAAAGGGAGCTCCTCATCCTTCTCAGAGGTTCTGAAAAATAGGGTTAGAAAAGTTGTATCTATCTATCTCTATATCTTCTTCTCTCTTGATTTGTGTGTGTATTTGTGCCTTAAAGTGTGATTTTGTCTTACTTTTGCACTAGAGCACCTAGCAATACACCATCCTCTTGTTGCTGAGGCACTAGGGAGTTAGTTTCAGAGTTCTTGGAGTGGTTTAAGCTTTGGAAAAGTTGCTGGAGCCTTGTTCTTGAGAGTGTTCTTCAAGGCAACAGGAGCTTTTCACAGGAAGATATGGTCGATCGACCATATTCAGTGCCGATCGGCAACAAACATTTGGCCGAGAGCTTTATATTTGGTCGATCACCTTCATATCTTGGCCGATGGCCTTTCCATTTGGCCGATGGCCTCTCAGCATGCCCACAAGGTGGTTCAGAAATGTCATAGAAGTTGGCACAGTTTTCAGAGGTACAGAGCAGTGTAAACAGAGGCAACATGAAGCATGGCAACGGATTTCCGAGCGAAGCTGACCGAGCATGCATTCGTCCCTCTTCTCAAGGCCTTTTTACTGTCTTCATAGCTTAATTAATTTGTTTAATTAGTTAAGAGTTGTGTAATAATTAATTAGCTTGTTAGTTAGTTAATTAGTTGGTTTGTATTATTCTTTCGGTCCCTCCGTCGAGAGGGCGCAATTGTGTAATAAGCGTACGTGTGTGTGATGTATGTCTTCCAACCCCACGTCTTTCTCCCTTTTACTTAACCGCTTACAATGGTTAGTTTTAGGGCATATTTCATTTAGCATACCTTATGCTCGCATGTTTGCATCCATCCATTTGTATTGCATGCACCGGACTTGGCGCATCATATTCACTGCATTGTATTTCAATTCTTATTTGAATACATGTATCGAATTGTCGCATCTCATATGCCATCTTAGAATAGCCGAGCCTATTTCTAGTTGCATTCCGTATGTGTTGCATTAGCCATCTTAACATGAACTAGGATCATGCATTTGATTACTAACTAGTTTTTGTTTTGGCTCGGAGTACACTGTGAGTGTTTATGCTTTAGCATCTTGCATGTGTGTAAGTGTTGCCATGACAACATGCTTTCCATGAGGCTAATTGCGTATTTGCTATAACTGTCTGAATGCCTGTGGGTGAAGGTTGGATTACTTGAATTGAAACGATTCATTGAAATCCGTGTTTTAGCCTACTTACGAGTAGCAAACTTCAAACCATTTCCAAACAAACGGATATGTGATGCTTTGTTCTAAATTAGGCGATCTGGTCTATACTTATGTGTTGTGCGCATCACATAGTAATTCTAGCTAATTAACCGGAATAAGAACGCATGTGTTTTCAAAATAAGATATCATGCTTAGTACAGGCCGATCTTTGATCGGGCGAGCGGGGTGCTCATAGATGACCTTCCCCAATCGTACCCAAGTTCCCGAGCCGAGGCAATTGGTAATGACAGACACGTGGCCTTAGGCACGAGTCAGTGTTTCCTAATTCCCCCAAAATAAAATATTTAGGTGGCGACTCTGTATCTGGCAAAGCAGTCCATGTTTGGCACTTCTTTTCTTAAAAATCAGTTTTTCAAAACGATTTGTCGGATTTGGACTTTTTGGTGATTTATCGGTCTTGCATCGCACTTTGCGAGATTAGATTCAGAACCGTGACATTGAGTCCGAACTGTAGTAGCTAGAGAACAAAACAAGATTCTCTCGGGAGTTCTCCGGGCGCGTCTACAGTTTTTGGCGACTCTGCTGGGGACTTAGAGAACTTGACTCGAACTCATGATATCTTGTTTTGATTACACTTATGTGTCTCTTTGCATTGCATTTGCATTGGTGCGCCTAGGACACTGTGTTTGCCGTATGCTATTCCTGAATGATTTGCCGGAGGCTCGTTTCGAGAAGCGTGCCATAAGGCTGACCGATTGCGGGCTCTACCACGATGGGAAACAAACCTCGATTTTTTACCGAGGCACCCTTTTTGACCATTCGACCTAGTGCATATCGGAATCCGTAGTGACTATTCCAAACTAGGACAGGTTGCTACCCGATTATAGGTTGTTTGAAATTGTTGCGTGCATAGTGAAACTCTAGCTCCTAACAAAATAGGACAGGGAAACCCTACCCCAACATAGAGGTGTTTTGGCTCGCATTTACTTGCTATGTGTTTTTTTTTTGGAGTGTGCCTCTATAAGGAATGCGCATATCAGTTTGCAAGTCTGGGTATCAAGCCTGAGGGCATCAGTATTTTTAGGGGAATCAGCTTTACCTGAGGGTATCGGTTTACAGGCAAAATTTTAGGCAGAATTCAGTAGAGAGTACAGTCATTCAACTATGCTCGTATCTGTTCTGATGAAATTGGGCTGAGATGCTGCCTATTTTCTTTTTTGCTAGGGTAGTTTTGGAACCGTAGCTTCAGAAGGCTCCAATATTCCCCGAGGTTCATTAGATTTGTGCTGATAGACTTTGTTAGGTCAGAGATTCAGTTCAAAAGCAACCAGTATTTTCCTTCGCTGAGGCAAGGCAGAGAAAGGCCAATCAAGGCTCACTAGTTCATCTGATCCGTTAGTCACCAGTCACGTCACCTCTGTTTAGTTCAGTAGATTCGTGATGACGCAGAATTCAGAAGAAATTGTGGTCATGGCAGCAGCATTAAACCAGGGAATCACCATGCAGGCTGAGACCGATGTTGAAGTGCAACACCCACCCAGGTCACCTGCCGCACATCCAATCTGGGAACCCCAATTGTTCCAAACCCGTGAGCCCACCACCTTTGAGCTGATGGGAATGATCGGCGATCTTCAGAGGTCTGTGGCTGATTTAGCCTTCGGAATGTTGGCCCCGCCATCAACCATATCATATGCCAAAAATTTCATGCCAGAAGAGCCCCCATTATTGGGGCAAATCGTGATTGAACTCAGCCAACCTGAAGCCCTCCCAAGTTCCGGCCATGACATGTCGACAACAACAGGGCTTCGCACTGATGTAGCAACCCAAACCTTCGACCAGGCTGAAGCGAGCGGTAAGAACAAGGTGGAGGCGGACACTGATCCCTATGAACAACTTCTGCAAGCTGTTGGGGCTTTGAAAGCCGGGGGACTGAACAAACAGCAAGTGCTCACAGTTGCCGCAAAAACTGTGGATGACACTTTCGCCACTCAGAACAAGGGCAGTTCGAGCCAAAGGAAAAATTGGGAGAAGGGCCGTCGTACCAGAACCATTCCTTCCGACCCTAATCCTGCACCCGAGAAAGATCAGCAGACCAAGCCAGCATCCGCTGACCCCTTTGCTAGTGCATCCAGCAAAAATCCACAAACCTCGAAGTATCTACCCCGAGGTCGTAGGGTCTTCCATGCCCTCTACATGCCTTTGTCTAAGGCTCTTCATATCCTTGCTGAAAAGGGGCATCTCAAACCCCTCGAGCCTCGGCCTCTCCCTAGTCGTCTTCCATCTAGTCATGACGCTACCCAGTATTGTGCGTACCATCAACAAACTGGTCATGGCACCAACAATTGCTTCCGTCTTCGCCACGAAGTACAGGATTTGTTTGACAACGGAGTCGTCCTCCCACCAAGCTCAGCAAAGTCTATTATCACTGGATCAGTGAATCTAGAGGATAATGTGATGTGATCAGGAGATGAACCACCTGCGGGCAGCGCTCAATTTACTCCGGATGTGGCGTATGGCACGCACTGTTTTGAGCATTTGCGAATGCTAGTTTTTGTACTTTCTGACTTGGGTATGTTGGGTCAGTCTTGTTTTGTTATATATAGTCAGTCTTTTTGTACTTAAGTCAGTTGGGTCTGTCTTGTTGTATCAAGTCAGTCCTGTTGTATAGGAGTCAAATGATTCCAGGGCGTTACCTCGGATATCACTATTTTGTTTTGTGTTTGTCTTTTTATTTTCTTTTGAGTCTGTTTCTGCCTTGGAGCCAGTTGTGTCAACAGATTTTGAATGAAATAGCAGCAATTTTCACACTCTTGTGTTTGCTTCTGCCTTGTGCCGGTTGTGCCAGAAGCTTGAATGAAACGGCAGTACTTTTCACCTGTTTTTCTGTGCCTTGAAATCATTACATTGACCTAAGTTTTTCAAAACTTTTTTTAACACTGTGATGAAAACGAAGAGGAAGGAATTCCTCAGGTTTTGCAAAATTTGATCAACTGAGAGGAAGAGAGGCATGCTAAGCCCTTAATGATTGAGATCATGCTTGTTGATGTGAGTACTGAGAAGGACCCTAGCTTGATCCAGATTGGTTCTACAGTGTCTTCCGCGCGAGCGATTAGTCGCTTTCTTAAAAGATTTCAAAAAAATGTTTTGCGCCGTCCTGCGAAGATCTGTGTGGAATCGCTCTTGAGATTGTGCAGCATAGGATCACTCTCAGCCTCGAGACTCGACCCCTTTTTCTTTTAAACCTTGAACTTGGATTCAGAATGTTCAACGGTCAACCATAGTATAAGGCTTGTGTGGCCAGATTTGAAGCAGCCCACGAACTAGGGGCAAGAAAAGTCAGATCAAGAAGATCAGATGTGATCAAGGGAAGCTTGCAAAACTAGATCAGAAGCAGCCCTCGAACTAGGGGCAAAAAATGTCAAATGTGCTCAAAGAGTCAAAAATTAGGACATTTCTCAAACTAACGAAGATCGGCAAGAATGCCAAATCCCAGAAGGGAGGAAAGAAGAAAGTATTGCCGAAGGACAACCGAGTTCCTATCCACAACACTGGGGGCAATTCAGACCCGGTTGGATGGACTCCTACATCATCAGCAAACAACAGCCATTCTCTTGGATTCAGATAGCTTCGAGATCCCAGAACCATTTGACATGGACAAAGCTACACTTTTACCCTTGAGAGGCTCGCTGGGCCGAAAACCCGGAAGGGCGACCCAGGCAAAAGTTAGAGCAAGAAAAAGAACAAAAAAGAACAAAAAAGAAAAAATGCAAAGAATGAAAAAAGAAAAGAAGAAAAATGAAAAAATGCAAAGAAAATATGAAAAAATAATTGAAAAGAAAAGAGAACAAAGCTCGCAAGGTTAAAAACCCAGAAGGACGGCCTTGGCAAAAGTTAGAGCGCAAAAGGAGAGGTTAAATACCCGAGTGTACCTTAACCCGAACTACGTAAGGCTTGATTCTCATGTTTGGTATATGTAGGCAACTTCATTCTGAAGTCTAGCCATAAACACTTCCAAATTGATTGTGTCCATGAGATTGAACGGTCATCTTTGTCTTCTCTGTATCCGAGAGTTTCGGTTGTGATCGTCACTCCGAGGACTGATTACGGTGTGCTGCGGTGCTATTCAAACAAGGGGCAACTTTATGTTGCCATACAGTGCGCTGCGGTGCCATTCAGACAATGGGCAATTTTCCATTGCCATACAGTGCCGTTCAGACAAGGGGCAATTTTCCATTGTTATGGATCTGAGGTTGTGCATCTCAAGAGTAGGTTCCGTGCTCGTTGAGCAATGGTTGTTTGCAAAAATAGTTTTTGAGAATTTTTACTGAGGTTGACTAATTTTCTCGAAAATTATTCCATTTTTCCAAAACTGGACCTTTTCTTGGACCCGAAAAAGGAAAATTTTCAGTGCTCATAGCCTAACTAGCATGATTTCAAATCAAAAATTGAACAAGCATGTTAATCAAACTCTTATATTGATCAAAATTGTTTTAGTAGAAAGCCAAAACAAAAAATGGTCAAAATGATGAACTAGGGGCACAGTTAAATTAGGTGTTCTGTCTTTTCCCCATTGTCACCACACTTGCTAGAAAGGGCATTCTACCTGCTAGAAAAGGGCACAACTGAAGCTAACAGCAAAATGCTGAAAGCTATCTCATCCTCCGAGCAACGAGGTATCAAGCCAAGTGCGAAGCACGAACTGGAATACATCTAGATATTCCACTCCTTCGTCTGGACACATCTAATCACGTCCAAACTCCCCAGTAGAGCATCGTCAATATATGTCAGCTGCAGATTGGCTACACACCCAGTTGTAGCGCAACCCCTCTGTGGAGGAAGTTCACTATTGTGAACAGAAGAGGAAGAATCTAGCAGAATGCTAGGGGCAAGAGCCCACAACTTCTTGTTTATCCATCAACCACCCAGGGGAGGGATTAAAAATGAGAGATTAAAGAATATAGAGATGTGCGTTGAGAGAAAAAGTGAGAAAAGGGCTTTTTCAAAAAACCAGAGCCTAAGGGCCGAGTGATGTGAGAATCACAAATGAGAAAGGGTGGGAAACAATACTCGGAAAAACAGGCTCCCTGTACACATTTGAGTCTTATGTTGTGTTGTTGTTTTGTTTGCCTTGATTCTTCTTTTGAGTCGTTTTGAGTGTCAATAGATGTGTTTAGGTTGTTTACCTTTTGTTTTCCTTTGTTGAGTCGTGGTGCGCTGTGTTCAGTCGTAGGCTCAATACCCAGTCGAGAACTCATTTCTCAATTTCAAATTGTTTTGTGTTCAGAGTGTTGTGCCATTCTCCACATTTGTGCAAAATAGGATTTGTTCTTTCGTAAAACTGCAGGGTTCAACCCAGGTTATGTGAGAATGGTAGAATCAGGGCCTACCTGAAGCTATATAGGTTCCAGACTGCAAAGCAAAAGAAAAGAGGGAAAACGTCGGACATCTGAGTTCGTTTCGACTTCAAAAAAATCTGAGATTACATTATGGATGTACCTCTTCAGATCTAGTCAATGCTCCGAAGTATGAGTGTGCTTCTACTCCAAGCTCAAGCCTGTTTCAAAGCCAGAATGGCAATTAGAAGTGCTCTCCCTGAGTATCATTCCCTGCCAGGGGCATCTTGGCCGTGCTTGCAATGTGTTCCTAGGAGACCAATTGCGACGGTGGAAACTAGAGTTCGAATGGTTGTTGCCTAGAACGCAAAGGTTCAGGATTTCTGAGACTAAAGTCTGGTTTAAATACCCATGGGTGTATCCCCGGCTTGAA
Source organism: Camellia japonica (assembly GCA_030407325.1). Classification (NCBI taxonomy): domain Eukaryota; kingdom Viridiplantae; phylum Streptophyta; class Magnoliopsida; order Ericales; family Theaceae; genus Camellia; species Camellia japonica. The sequence goes on from JAPPVO010000017.1 coordinate 54,022,713, forward strand.
ATCTGTATGGAAGCCCCATAGGTTGAGATAGCGTGTGCGCGCCTCAATTCTGGATACTGAACCAACCTAGTCTGTCACCCCGTTGGAGAATAGGGAAAATTGTGAATATGGTCGGGAAGAAAAGCGGCATCCGTGGCTTTTACATACAGAGGTTACCCCTTGTCAGCATATCAGAACCTTTATACTGTGAGTTGAAGGAAAGAGTTTGAAGAACGCAAGGTAAGAGTTCGAAGAACACAAGGGGAGATCCCCGTCAGAGTAGAGCGGTTTATCGCCACTCACCCCGTGAGGTGCTTTCTAGAGCGCCACTATGTTTGTTTATTACATTCCTTTAGCATCATGCATTGTATTGCATTGTACCTATCAAGTTTCTTTCTCATTCATGCACGATATTGTATGTACGGTTCATTTGAAACTGGCACAACCAGGCGATATTGGATGTGCAGTTCATTCAAAGAAGTTCCATTTAAGATCATTTACTTTAGTGTATCCATCACACTTCATTTCCTTTAGTGTATCCATCACACTTCATTTACCTTAGTGTATCCATCACACTTCATTTCCTTTAGTGTATCCATCACACTTCATTTACTTTAGTGTATCTATCATACTCTGTTCACTTAGTGCATCTATCACACTTCATGTTCACCTTTAGTGTATCTATCATACTTTGTTCACTTAGTGCATCTATCACACTTCGTGTTCACCTTTAGTGTATCTATCATACTCTGTTCACTTAGTGCATCTATCACACTTCGTGTTCACCTTTAGTGTATCTATCATACTCTGTTCACTTAGTGCATCTATCACACTTCGTGTTCACCTTTAGTGTATCTATCATACTCTGTTCACTTAGTGCATCTATCTCACTTCGTGTTCACCTTTAGTGTATCTATCATACTGTGTTCACTTAGTGCATCTATCACACTTTGTGTTCACCTTTTGTGTATCCATCACACTTTGTTCACTTAGTGCATCTATCACACTTTGTGTTCACCTTTTGTGTATCCATCACACTTTGTTCACTTAGTGGATCTATCACACTTTGTGTTCACCTCTTGTATATCCATCACACTTTGTTCACTAAGTGCATCTATCACACTTTGTGTTCACCTCTTGTGTATCCATCACATTTTGTTCACTAAGTGCATCTATCACACTTTGTGTTCACCCTTTGTGTATCTATCATACACTCACTTTGTGTATCCATCACACTCGTTTACTTTGTGTATCTATCACACCCTCACTTTGTGTATCTATCACACGCTCACCTACTGTATCTATCACACTTTGCTTCATATAGTGTATCTATCACTTCGTTCACTTTGTGTATCTATCACACTATGCTCACTTTGTGTATCTATCACACGTTTACTTTGTGTATCTATCACACATGCTTGTCCACTTAGTGTATCTATCACACTTCGTTCGCTTTGTGTATCTATCGCACATGTTCACTAAGATTGCATGATTCTCTTACATCCTTTCTGCATGAGATGTAGTTTGGATCGTGTTTACTTGCTTGTGTACGAGTTTCCTGTAGCATTTCTTCGCACAGCATTCGCTTAAAATGTTGCATTTATTTTGTATAATTGCTTCATCACAGCTCTCTTTGCATGATCATAAGTTATGTTCGGCACCGTTCATGTCATTTGCATTTTGCCCCTGCCTTTGGGCACATATCTTGCTATCTTGTATGCTTGTCTAAGTCTTCAGCCTTGTCAAAAATGGGTCGTCTCTGGGCTTTGACATTCACTCCCGTCATCTTTATGACTTTTGAGTTCTGTCAAAGAGGGGCAACTGTAGATACCCCATTTTTGACCATCCTCAAGACTTGGACGTCATCGTTTGAACACTTGATGATCATCCATGCCTGTGTTCGTTTTGAGTTCCTGGAGGCCTCGGTCGCGCGCCTTGCCACAAAATCTCTCAACTTGTTTGTTTTGTGCTTGGTTGTGGACCAAACACTTGTGTTTTTGCTTTTGAGGGAAGAGGGTGGCTTGTTGGCCATCCCCTCAACCCATCGGCCAGGCATGAGGCCATCAGCCTTGTTTTCTTTCCATCGGCCAAAAGTGTTGGCCGATCAGCACTCTTTTTAGTCGATCGGCCCTTGTGTTGGTCGATCGGCCTTGTTTTCTGGCCGAGCCCTGTTCATCTGCTTTATGCAGATATTTTATGCCAGCTATCATAGCTGGCATCCACAATTCACACCCTCCATACACGTGTATGAAGGGATTTGCACCTTTGCTTAGCTTGCTTAGGAAGCCTTGGAATTGGATTTCTATAAGAAGGGAGCTCCTCCTCTCTTCTCAGAGGATCTGAAAAATAGGGTTAGAAAAGTTGTATCTATCTATCTATCTCTATATCTCCTTTTCTCTAGATTTGTGTGTGTATTTGTGCCTTAAAGTGTGATTTTGTCTTACTTTTGCACTAGAGCACCTAGCAATACACCATCCTCTTGTTGCTAAGGCACTAGGGAGTTAGTTTCAGAGTTCTTGGAGTGGTTTAAGCTTTGGAAAAGTTGCTGGAGCCTTGTTCTTGAGAGTGTTCTTCAAGGCAACAGGAGCTTTTCACAGGAAGATATGGTCGATCGACCATATTCAGTGCCGATCGGCAACAAACATTTGGCCGAGAGCCTTATATTTGGTCGATCACCTTCATATCTTGGCCGATGGCCTTTCCATTTGGCCGATGGCCTCTCAGCATGCCCACAAGGTGGTTCAGAAATGTCACAGAAGTTGGCACAGTTTTCAGAGGTACAGAGCAGTGTAAACAGAGGCAACATGAAGCATGGCAACGAATTTCCGAGCGAAGCCGACCGAGCATACATTCGTCCCTCTTCTCGAGGCCTCTTTACTGTCTTCATAGCTTAATTAATTTGTTTAATTAGTTAAGAGTTGTGTAATAATTAATAGCTTGTTAGTTAGTTATTTAGTTGGCTTGTATTATTCTTTCGATCCCTCCGTCGAGAGGGCGCAATTGTGTAATAAGCGTGTGTGTGTGTGATGTATGTCTTCTAACCCCACGTCTTTCTCCCTTTTACTTAACCGTTTACGATGGTTAGTTTTAGGGCATATTTCATTTAGCATACCTTATGCTGCATGTTTGCATCCATCCATTTGTATTGCATGCACCGGGCTCGGCGTATCATACTAACTGCATTGTATTTCAATTCTTATTTGAATACATGTATCGAATTGTCGCATCTCATTTGCCATCTTAGAATAGCCAAGCCTATTTCTAGTCGCATTCCGTATGTGTTGCAGTAGCCATCTTAACATGAACTAGGATCATGCATTTGATTACTAACTAGTTTTTGTTTTGGCTCGGAGTACACTGTGAGTGTTTATGCTTTAGCATCTTGCATGTGTGTAAGTGTTGCCATAACAGCATGCTTGCCATGAGGCTAATTGCTTATTTGCTATAACTGTCTGAATGCTTGTGGGTGAAGGTTGGATTACTTGAATTGGAACGATTCATTGAAATCCGCGTTTTAGCCTACTTACGAGTAGCAAACTTCAAACCATTTCCAAACAAACGGAAATGCGATGCTTTGTACCAAATTAGGCGATCTAGTCTATGCTTATGTGTTGTGCACATCACATAGTAATTCTAGCTAATTAATCGGAATAAGAACGCATGTGTTTTCAAAAACAAGATAGCATGCTTAGTGCAAGCCGATCTTTGATCGAGCGAGTGAGGGTGCTCATAGATGACCTTCCCCAATCGTACCCAAGTTCCCGAGCTGAGGCAACTTTGGTGATGACGGACACGTGGCCTTAGGCACGAGTCAAGGTTTCCTAAATTCCCCCAAAATAAAATATTTAGGTGGCGACTCTGTATCTGGCAAAGCAGTCCATGTTTGGCACTTCTTTCTTAAAAATCAGTTTTCCAAAACTGTGGGGAAGTGGTTCGGAAATACTCTTCAGATCCTGGAAGACGCCAATGATCCTCAGCTAGTCACCTGCAAAGATACAAATACTCCGATCGGGGGTGCCGGAATTAGCACTCCGGCGGACAAGTCAGTTCTTCTACTCAAGAAAGCTTGTTGACTAAGTTTTTAGAAGTGATTCTTACATACCTTTTCTAGTCCATTGCCATTATATTTATACTCGTTTCTTCTGATCCTCGGGGCCAGGGCCTACTTTTTCAATCATTATCTTTCCACTATTCGGCTCTAGGGATCCTTCCCCATTCGGCCTATTTATCCTATTCGGCCCTTGTCCTTGCGGGATATCTGCCGCTAGCGTCTAGCTTCTGAAATATACCTCCTTTATCTTTGCCAATTATTCGGCTACCACAATTGCCCTCCGAACTCCCTGTTGACGGCAGTCAATCGGCGTGTTTGGTTCAGAATTTGAGAAGTTTAGCGTCAGGCGGCTTCGCGTGCCCCAATATATGTCAGGAGGCGCGCGCCTTTTTGCTCATCATTACGCTTTCCCGCTCTATTCATGTGTATCTCAGCATTTATTGCGATTTGAAACTTTGGTCCTTTCGAATTCACATTTCGTCGATTTTCTGAGACTTTTGGATCGCCAGTGCATATCCCTCCGTGACTCGCGTTTTCTGCAACTTCTTCCCGTCTTCCCTTGTCTCATCTGCTCTTCGTAAGTTTCCTTATCCCTTCTTTGTAATCCTATTTTCTGTTTGCTATTTTAGCTTCGGCGAATATTTAGTTCTTTGCTAAGATGGCCAAACATTTGAAAGACCTCCTTTCTGAGGATCGTATCTCCGGTTTCCGGCAACATTTTTCTATTCCTGACGACGTCCATTTATCCCTTGTAACGGACAATGCTCTCGACATGGAGAGGGAAGATCAAAACACGATCGTATTCCCTCTTTTATCCATTGTTGAGGGCGGGGTTCGTTTCCCCCTACACCCACTCCTTAGGGCCGTTCTCCGCTATTGGGGTTTGATTCCTTCTCAACCCAATGTAAATTTCTTTCGAATCATCATGGGGGTTGTAGAGTTGAATCGACGCCTTAGAATTAACCTTGGGATTCCGGCCATTTGGCATTGTTACGCCTTAGCCAAATCCTCCGGTCGGCTGGGGCGATATTTTCTCAGGACCAAAGATACTGACCATCACTTGGTGACTATGCTTGCCAGTTCTGGTAAACGGGTTGACGACGTGATAGTCAACGTCCGAGGTAATTGGGAGTTCGCTGAAGGGGAGGATCGCCTGGACCCTATTCCCAGACATAAGGGCGACCCAGGTTGCCACGCAATGTCTTGTTTGTTGGTCTATCTCTTATTCGGCTCTTTTCCCTAAATCGCTTTTTATCTTCTGCAGGTAATAGGTTGAAGAAAATTCTGACTTCGGTGTGGTTCTTGGGGAAATCAAGACTGCACTCACATATTTCGACCGTCCAAACGTACAACAGCAAGGGAGAGCCGCCCATATTCTCCTTCGGTACGAACCCACTTACACTACTTTCTCGGCTGCAGATAACATTCCGATTCCAGTCGGCAATCAACAGCTCTCGGCCCTTATCTTCCCCAGCTTCAAAAACCTTAGGCAGATCGGTCTCGTAGCTTCTGATTCGGGGAAGACGCCGAGCCGGTTGTAGAGGTGATTGCCGATCCGGCTGGGGAGTCTACTGAGGGGGTGTAGAGGGCGACGAGGCCGTACGCTCGGCATTTGAGGCCACCGAGCCATCCGCCTCAGGACGAACAGATTTCTCTTCCGGGGATATTTTTGCGAATTTGGGGGATCTACCCGGCGATTTCTTTGAGGGTATGGCGAAGGAAAGCCTAACGCAGATGGCACGTAAAAGAAATGCCGAGCGGATGGCCGCCCGAAAGAAGGCTGAATGCGCCGCATCAGATCCCAGCTTGATCAAGCCGTTCGTACCCGTTTCTGAGGGGACGGTTGAGGTTGCTGCGTCCGATACGGGAAAAGAGGGTGGAGAACAGGCCGATGGGGAACGGCTGATTCCGGAGCAAGGCCAAAAGCGTGGTGCCGAGGGGGAAGCGAGTTCAGAAGCTGGCCCTGGTAGCAAACGGCCTCGGCTTGAAGAACCGGACGTGGTCGCTCCGTTCGTTATTCAGCCAAAGATCAGGGATATGCCGATTTTATCCGACGCTTCGGCCATCGAGGATCCAGCCGTGGCTCTGAGCCTGGCGGCTTCATTTCTCTGCCGGCTGACAACAAAGCCTTCGGTGCCGTGCCTGATATTATGGCCGTTGCCCTAACTGCTCAATCGGCACTCCTGGTAGGTCACCTTCATTTCGCTCTTGTTTGTTAAAGGCGTCTAATCATACCGAATTGTTTTGCAGACGATCGGAAGGATCGCCGACTTGGGTCGCCGCCTGCGTGATGCTCTCGGGAGAATTGACCATTTGCAAACAGAGGTGCAGGGTCAGAAAAGTAGGGCCGAGTTCGAAATTATGAGAGCTGAAATGGAGAGCGCGCGAGCCGAAGCGGAGAAAGAGAGGGTTCGCGTCGCCGAACAGCTTCGTGTTGATGCTGAGGGTAGGGCAAATGCGAGCGAGGAATCGCTCAAACTTTCCAAGGAAGCACTTGCTGAAGCGGAAGCTCAGTTAGAGGAGCTTAAGGCGGCCCGCGAGAAAGCCGAATCGGAGGCCTTTGAGGCAGGGAGAGGCGCCGCTCTGACGGAATATGTTGAAGAAGTGTCCAAATTTGAGAATCGCGGGTTCAAACATGGGTGGCTCAAAGCCCTTGCTGCCGCTGAGGTTACATTGGATTTGCCAATTCCTTATGAGCAGGTGGATGTTGAGCCACTTGAATCCGATACCGACGAATGATCTGGGAGCCGTTTACTGAGCAGGCGTCTTTTTGTTTTTGTTTTTCTTCTTTTGGATAGTGCTTTGTTGGTTCAGGGTTTTGTTTTTCTTCTTTGGATGTTTGTTGGTTCAGGGTAGTTTTCATGTAAATTGGTTAGCATCTGCGCGCAATTTATTAATGAAAATTTCCTTGTAATTTTGCTACCACCACACACTTTGTATGAAAGAGTTCTGTGGTTTAATTTTAATGAAAGAGTTCTGTGTTTGTCAATGCATTTGGTAAAATGGAATTGCATGTACTGTGGGAAACCCTGATTTGTGAATCTGCCCTTGCCCCAGGGGGTTCATAAAAAGAATTCTAGCTCTGAATCAACTTGTGAGCCGGCTGGGGTACTTGGTCCGAATAGATTGATAAATCTGCTCTTGCCAGTCAACTCGTGAGCCGGATGATTTTACTGTGGCACGAATGATTTTATCTAGAACTCTTCTAAACAAGCCGTACATAGAATATCGTTTGTCCAACTTTAGTTTTTTCCTTACTTGAATCTGAAGTCGCTAACCACTGAAGGTAGAGAGGAAAAGATTGGTCAATATCTGGGTTCCTGCAGATTCAATACATATCCCATCAAAATCACCATTTGCAATTTCACTGCCTACTGATCTTGGACCCTTAGATTGATGAATCTGCCCTTGCCCCAGGGGGTTCATGATAAGAACTCTGGCTCTGAGGAATCAATTCGTGAGCCGGCTGGGGTAGTTTAACCGAACAGATTGATGAATCTGCTCTTGCCCGAATCAACTTGCGAGCCGGCTGGGTACTTGAGCCGAATAGAACCACTGAAGGTAGAGAGGAAAAGATTGGTCAATATCTGGGTTCCTGCAGATTCAATACATATCCCATCAAAATCACCATTTGCAATTTCACTGCCTACTGATCTGATCTTGGACCCTTAGATTGATGAATCTGCCCTTGCCCCAGGGGTTCATGATAAGAACTCTGGCTCTCGTGAGCCGGCTGGGGTAGTTTAGCCGAACAGATTGATGAATCTGCTCTTGCCCGAATCAACTTGTGAGCCGGCTGGTACTTGAGCCGAAAGCTTGTCCTGCCGTCAACTTAGTCGGCGTCAGGCGATTGGGTTTCGCGATTAATGAACTTGCCTCGATCGTGCTGCCTCTGCGAGTGTTAAATGATCAAAGGTACAGCTTTTAAGAGTCTGGTAGGTATCTGATTCAGACTCTGAGAGAAAATCTATTGTGCGAATGTCGAACAAACTCTTCTTTAACAGCAAAGGGGAAGCCAAGACATTGGCTGAGCTTGGCGGTGATATGAATCGAAGTGAACACCGTGGTGCGCCCTTGCGTGCTGGGAGTAAGAGTTCTATGGGTCGAGAGAGGCGTCAATCTCCTCGACGTCGTAGTAGGTCGCCCAGACGGGATAGGCAGTCCCAGGGGAGATCGCCACACGCCCAAGTCGAAAGGAGATCAGACGCGAATCCGTGCCCGTTAAGTTTTGCAGTATTTGTGAAGAATAAGCCCATGACGGAAGCGGACTCGATCGTTCGAGATCCAGACGTGGCGGTCGAGTTTGCTCGACAAATATTTCCTCCGGAAGTTCAGCAGTCAATGGTTGGTCGTCAGGACTACGAAGTGTTTCGCGAGGGCATTCATGGGGCGGTGAAAGGGCTCTATACGGCTTATGAAGTCGGCATGCGATTGCGCGCCGCCCGCCGAGAAATGGAGAAAAAGGAAGAGCATATCCGCAGTTTGGAGGCTCGCGTGGAGGCGGCTGAACGTGAGTTAAGAAAGATCAAAGCGGCTCAAGTACAACCAGCAGGGCAGGTGAATCCAATCGTGGAAGAGAGGGTTACCAGTCGGCTTATAAGCGCTGCCATTGCCGATCGTGAAACGGCGAGCATGTTCGCATTGGAGTCCGCCAAGGGGAGGTCTTATGAAAAAGGTTTTCACGAAGGGCGCTTGGTTGGAATCCAAAACCAAGGAGAAGCTTGCCGAAGAGGTTTGCCGATGTGAAAATCGTGGTTCAGGCATGGTTGGATCAAGGCATCTCAAGTCGCCGAATCTCTTCGCTTGTCAGGCATCGATTCGGCGTCACCTCTCTACTACCACAGTAAGGACTTTCCGTTTTCTGCTTTCGAGGTTGAGAAGAGTGAGGATGAGGGCGACGCCGTATGACTTTAATTATTGTAAGGTTCGAACGCTGGTCGCGTTCGCAATTATGTAATTTCTTGGTTTTTTGAATAAAAGACGCTTTATTGAAAATGTCAAATTGTCTCCCGCATTCGGCGTGTGCGTGTTTAATTTGATTGCATAAATGTTTGGATAGACGTAAATCAATCGGACTCAGCATGTTAAATCGATGCGCCGATTCGTTGTGCGTGATCGGCCTACATGTAATGGCCGTTTACTTTTGAATAAAGCCATTGCGGCGTGTTGTTTGAAATTTGAAGAAGCCGTGAGCCAGGGATCGGAGGGGCTACGGCATTTTGACTTAGCTCGAATGCCAGATGTCTAGCCGATTGGGCTAGGTAATTTTTGCCCTTGCGCAGCCTATGCGCGCGCGTTTTAGCCAACCGTTGGGTTAACTAGGTCATGGAGAATGTTGACCGACGCCTGTCTCGTGGGGTTTAGTGTTGATAAAATCACTTCGGGATTTGGGCCTCGAGATCGCGGCCATTACTGAGAATAAAAGCGGCAGGCGCCTCATGCAATCAAACATATTTGGCTCACCAGCATCTATTGCGTGGGATGATCAAGAGTTCTCACCATCAGATGGTGATGATAGTTGCAGGAGCTCAAATTCCGGCCGAACTTGGCGCTCAGATGGTTTGCGGCGGAGGATTCTCCGTTTGCGGGAGGTGTGTGGAGGTGGACCGCTGAAAGGAGAAACTGGAAACACGTCAGCCTCCAAGTCGTTGAAGCAGATCGCCCCGAAAGGAGACACAACGACCGCTGCCCCTAACCTCCCTTGTCTTGGATCTTGGCCTTGACATTGTCGATGGTGTCGAGGCCCGGCGACATGCCGATTCGGGCGCGGTTAGATCGATGCGTTTTGAGCCGCGATGGTTGTTCAAATGACAAGAGTTGGGTCGATGGGTTGATTTGTCTTAGAAGTTAGAGATAGATATTGTAATGTTCGAACGCGGATTGCGTCTATGTAACAACTTTTTAATCAAATAAAAAGTGTTATTTCATATAGTTGAGTCTTACTCTGAAAATCTTTTGTTTAGCTATGCCGGATGAATGTTCCTGATCCCAACTTTTAATGGTTAAGCACGTCATTTCGTATGGTTTAATATTGTTTGCTATCGGAAAGTTTGCTACCGAACTTTTGTGTAGCTTAAATATTTTAGCTTAAATATTTTTCCTGTATTCAGGGATCGGCCCTTGCCTTAGGCGGGATGCGAGTTAATCCGGAATGGGTCGTACTCGTGGGCCGGCTAAGGCACGCCTTGTCCGGCGAACCATATTAGTGATTCCGGCTTAATTAGTTGATTAAAACGGGCTCCGGATCTGGAGACTTATTTTGGCCAATCGTGATATCCACAAAGGGCGCTCCGAATCCGGAGACTTATTCGGCCCTAAGGTGTCCTGCACCAAAGGGGGCTCCGAATCCGGAGACTTAATTTGGGCCAATCGTGACATCCACGAAGGGCGCTCCGAATCCGGAGACTTATTCGGCCTGGTGACCTGCACCAAAGGGCGCTCCGAATCCGGAGGCTTATTCGGCCCTAAGGTGTCATGCACCAAGGGGGCTCCGAATCCGAGACTTATTGGCCAATCGTGACATCCACGAAGGGCGCTCCGAATCCGGAGACTTATTCGGCCCTAAGGTGACCTGCACCAAAGGCGCTCCGAATCCGGAGGCTTATTCGGCCCTAAGGTGTCATGCACCAAAGGGGGCTCCGAATCCGGAGACTTAATTGGGCCAATCGTGACATCCACGAAGGGCGCTCCGAATCCGGAGACTTATTCGCCCTAAGGTGTCATGCACCAAAGGGGCTCCGAATCCGGAGACTTAATTTGGCCAATCGTGACATCCACGAAGGGCGCTCCGAATCCGGAGACTTATTCGGCCCTAAGGTGTCCTGCACCAAGGGGGCTCCGAATCCGGAGGCTTAATTGGCCAATCGTGACATCCACAAGGGCGCTCCGAATCCGGAGACTTATTCGGCCCTAAGGTGACCTGCACCAAAGGGCGCTCCGAATCCGGAGGCTTATTCGGCCCTAAGGTGTCATGCACCAAAGGGGCTCCGAATCCGGAGACTTAATTGGGCCAATCGTGACATCCACGAAGGGCGCTCCGAATCCGGAGACTTATTCGGCCCTAAGGTGACCACCAAAGGGGCTCCGAATCCGGAGGCTTATTCGGCCCTAAGGTGTCATGCACCAAAGGGGCTCCGAATCCGGAGACTTAATTGGGCCAATCGTGACATCCACGAAGGGCGCTCCGAATCCGGAGACTTATTCGGCCCTAAGGTGACCACCAAAGGGCGCTCCGAATCCGGAGGCTTATTCGGCCCTAAGTGTCATGCACCAAGGGGCTCCGAATCCGAGACTTAATTGGGCCAATCGTGACATCCACGAAGGGCGCTCCGAATCGGAGACTTATTCGGCCCTAAGGTGTCATGCACCAAAGGGGGCTCCGAATCCGGAGACTTAATTGGGCCAATCGTGATATCCACGAAGGGCGCTCCGAATCCGGAGACTTATTCGGCCCTAAGGTGACCTGCACCGAAGGGCGCTCCGAATCCGGAGGCTTAATTGGCCTAGGAGGCTTGAAAGAGAGTGACAAAGAAAATTGATTTTCATTAAAACGTGGTACCAGTACAAGCATCAGATCCCACAAGTCGGGTCCGTAAATGGATCTTCATAAAGTCTACGTTCGCGCGGATTGCGGTGAGCCACGGATCTCCTCAATGCCATGGTCTGTTGGGAAGCGCATAAGCTGATGGTAGGTGCTTGGGACAGCCTTCATGACATGCAACCAGGGGCGCCCCATGATGGCATTATACGGCGACGGAAGCTTCACAGCCAAGAATTCCACGTCAACCGTCTTTGAGCCCGCTCGAACAGGCAGCATGACCCTCCCCAACGGGTACTCTGGATTCGTGTTGAAGCCGAACAGTGGCTGAGACGACGGTGATAGGTCCGACTCGTTGAGGCCGAGTTCAACAAAAGTTCTGTAGTACAAGATTTCCGAAGTGCTTCCTAGGTCTATGAGAATGCGTTCGACGCTGAACTGACGTACGCGTAATTTGATGACCAAAGGATCGACGTGGCTGGCCATTGTTCCGACGAGGTCGGAGTCATCGAACTTAATTGTCGGAGCTTCTCTGGGCCTGCCGGTTGGCATGTTATGTTTTTGGGGAATTGGGTGCGATTGGATTGTATGCACGGTCGGGGATGCCGGCAGACCGTAGATTATGTGGATCACACCAAGCGGAGGTGAATCCTGTCTCAAGGCTAATCCTTCCCTTGCTCACGTATTGCTGCAGTCGACCATCTTGCACCAGTTCCTCCAGATGATCCTTTAGCGCATAACAGCTCTCGGTTTCGTGGCCGTGATCTTTGTGGTATTCGCATCGTCTGTCCCTCCTCCGTGTGTCGGGAGGCCCCACCATCTTCGACGGCGACTTGAAAAATGGAAGGTGCTGGACTTTGGTCATTATTGCCGCGATCGGCTCTGTCAACTCCGTATACTTCTTGTCGGTTCGCCTTGAGCGTCTGCTGTCGACTTGTAGTTGTTTCGTTCGTTCGGTGGGGCACTGATCGCTTGATCGGCGGGAGTCCCGCCTTTTATCTCGCTTGGTTCGTTGCCGGGGCTCAGGGCTCGGTGGCGGCACGGAGCTTATTGGTCGAGCGATTTCGGGGAGGGCCGTTTTGCTGGAGATTTGTCCGGCTTTTATCCTCAGGGCATCATCTTCGACTTTACAATATTCTTCAACTTTCTTCATCAACGCCCAGACTGTTTTGGGGGGCCTTCTGGTCAGGGAACTGCGCAGAGCACTGTCAGGATGTAAACCCATTTTGAAGGCGGTGATGGCCATGGAGTCGTTGCAAGCGTCGTCAACAAGGTTGAAGCACTCCCAATATCGTGCCGAGTACGCTCTGAGCGTCTCTCCCGACTGGATCTGCATAGCCCAGAGGGAGTCGGCCTGTTTCGGTTGTACCTCGTTGGTGATGAACCTGGCCCTGAAGGATTTCTGCAGTTGTCGGAAGCTTTTAATCGAAGCTGGCTCCAACTTGTAATACCACCTAACGGCTAGTGGACCTAGGCTGCTAGGGAATATTCGGCACATGAGGGCTTCATTGTCTGCGTGCAGCGTCATGGCCTGTTTGTAATGACGGATATGATCAGTGGGGTCTGATTTTCCGTCGTAAAGAGTGAACGACGGAGCTTTGAATTTCTTGGGCAGGGACGCCCTTGCGATCCGTCGAACGAAAGGATCGTGCTGGTCTTCCTCGTTTGAGCTGCTTCTCCTGCGCTTGTTCCTTGTTCGCAGATCCTTTTCGGAGGAGCTGGAGGTTTCGGATCGTCCCCTTGCGTCGAGCTCCGTGGATGATGAGTTGGAGTTGCTATCGGTATCCTTTGGTCGAGCCCGAGGTCTTTGCCCGTCTGCCCTCGGAGGTCGCTCTGGTTCCTGGCGCATGGCCTCTCTAGATTTTGCTACCTCCAGGGCCAAATCTTGACGGAGTCGTTCGTTCTCAGCGATCATGTTCTCGAGCCTTTGTTCGTTCTGCTTTGCTTGTTCTATGATAGCCTGCATTGTTTCTTGTGCTGAAGTTGTTGGCGAATCGAAGTTCAAGACGCGTCGTGCCGCGATGGTTTCTTTTCCGAGCATATTAGCTGGGGTGAGGTCGCCTTCCTGTGTGATCTCGTCGGTGGCTATCGGAGGATCTTCGGTCACGCCTTCCATGGATGTATTTGAGTATTCCCACAGACGGTGCCAATTGTAGGGAAGTGGTTTGGAAATACTCTTCAGATCCTGGAAGACGCCAATGATCCTCAGCTAGTCACCTGCAAAGATACAAATACTCTGGTCGGGGGTGCCGGAATTAGCACTCCGACGGACAAGTCAGTTCTTCTACTCAAGAAAGCTTGTTGACTAAGTTTTTAGAAGTGATTCTTACATCCTTTTCTAGTCCATTGCCATTATATTTATACTCGTTTCTTCTGATCCTCGGGCCAGGGCCTACTTTTTCAATCATTATCTTTTCCACTATTCGGCTCTAGGGATCCTTCCCCATTCGGCCTATTTATCCTATTCGGCCCCTTGTCCTTGCGGGATATCTGCCGGCTAGCGTCTAGCTTCTGAAATATACC